>JAYDZF010000009.1:2654129-2668235 GCA_034509105.1 Microcambeva barbata | reverse complement strand
TTGGTACAATGCAGAAAACACAATGTACAGGTGTCAATCACAAATTAAACACACACACACACACACACACACACACAGAGGGAAAATATAGTAGCTCCAATAAACCTCAGTGGTTAAGATACTGAACTAGCAACTACAAGGCCACCTATCCCACCAATGCCAAAGTACGCACTCTTGGGCCCCTAAGTAAGGCTAATGTTCAGTCATAATTATAAGTTTATTCGTTCATCCATTCAACCATCCGTCCATCATCTTCTGTTTACCCGGGGTTAATCAAAGAGGCCCAGACGCGTTCCCAGCGTGTCCCAAGTCGTCCCCAAAGTACCCTCCCAGTTGGAGTTGCCTAAAACACCTTCTTGTTGTAAGTCCCTTTAGATACAAGAACCATCTGAATGGAGCAAATATTATTTAACTTGACTGCATGTCTTTTAACAGGACTCGGACTCTTACACCTGGTAACTGAATCCAGGATCTTCTTGATGTGAGGCAACAGTGCTACCCAATAACATGGAAGACTATAATGCTACATATATACACAATGACAAGAACAAGGAATTGTCATGCCAACTGAAAATCTACTTAGAATTGGGCAAGGAACAAAAGAAAGATTACCCATGGGTAAGGGTATTGCTGAGGGATGTAAGAAGTGAATGGAAACAGGTTAGGAAAGAGCTGAAGGTGTGAGTCAATAAGGTGTCTATTTGACAGTTTCTGAATACAAAGAGTATGTGAAGAATAAAAATCAGTTTATACAGTATTGATTCATGTTTGGATTTGTCTGGTGCAAATGAAAACCAGTATTTGGCTACAACATGAATATTGGAAATGGTGTGAGTATAAACTGTTATTTGAGCATAAGCAACGAATAGAAGGTCCATCATACTAACTATATAATAGAAACTAGAGAACTGTTTCCCAACCATTTCTGGGTCTCTTCTTCCTTTTTCAGTGGCCAGGCAGAGTGCGACCCCTTCCACATCCACAGTACTTTGAAAAAAGTATTTGCCCTCTTACAGATTTCTTAAATTTTTGCACATTTGTCACACTTAAATGTTTCAGATTATAAATCTAATTTGAATGTCAGACATTCAATGTTTTATTTATTAAAAGAAAAAAAGCTATCAAAACCAACCTGAGCCTATCTGAAAAAAGTAATAGCCCACTAAACCCTATAACAGGTTGTGACAGTTATTAGTTATTGGCACTGCAATAACTATTGTAATAACACTGCAATCAAGCATTTGCAATGACTGGCAATGGGTCTTTAATCTCTATGGAGACATTTTGGCCCACTTTTCATTGTAGAATTGTTTTTGATTCAGTCACAATTAAGGAGATACCACAGCATCTCAGTCAGTCCACAGAATATATTCCCAAAAGTCTTGGGGATCATCAAGATGTTGTTTGACAAATATGAGACATACATTTGTGTTTATTTTTTAGTCAGCAATGTTTGTTTGGCTTGGAACTATCCTGTGCCCAGGGAAGGTGGTAGCCTAGTGGGCAGAGCTTTGGGCATTCAACCAATGATTGGTGGCTCAAATCCAGGTGCTGCTAGGCAGCCACTGTTGAGTTCTTAAACAGGACCATTAACCCTCTCTGCTATAGGGTCGCCATATGATGGCTGACCCTGCGCTCTTATTACAGCTTTTAAACAAGCTGGGATATGCAAAAAATAATTTTGTTGTTCTCCAATACTCAGGAAAAGCAGATGGAAATGACAACTGATATCAAACTCATTTTTATCAGCAAGTTGCCCAAATAATCAAAAGAATTTGAATTGATTTCCTTTACAGTAACACTAAAGCTGTAATCCCAACTCCTTTAACTAAGCTGCAATTATGAGAGCTGTATCTTTAGCAGGACACTTGTGTTTAAAAATGCACCAAACACAACTTAAGTCTGGGCACGACAATTCCAAACATAAATCTGTTTTATGTTTACTGTTTTATGTTTACTGCTCCTTGACTTCCTTTTATCTGTTCCAATATCAATTTAGTTTTTGTATCATCTTGTCTAGTCATAGAACTTTTTTCAATGTCAGTAATGCTATTATTTGCATTTATTACCTTTGTTCTAACACACAAATGCGTTTTTTACTCTCTGTGTAAAGGAAGTGGGTTTATGTAACTTATATAAGATCCAACACTGTCACACCATCAGTTAAAGCCTTAACCAGCAATTCTAAAAGCAGTACAAACTCCTATGGCTGTGCAGAACCAATCGGACTGAAGTTCATTTGTAGGCCTACATGCACGCACAAACACAATTCAACATGTCAGACCACTATAAAGCCTGATATGCTGACTAACTCTTGTGTCATCAACTCATGTTATGACTTGCTCCTTTTCTTGTAATTGCACAATGAGAGCAAGAATATTGAATACATGGACTCCTCTTTTCGTCAGTGACATGAATTCTTGGTAAGTCTCTAGTGGGTAAACCATCCTATTTAGCACAGCTGATGAGGTTCTTATCTGGAGCACTATATTTGGGATATATGTCCAGAACTTAATCCTCTGTTTAGTTAAGCCCCTGCACTCCTCCTCAGGAATGAGTCTCAGAGTATCCATTTTTAAATGTGAGAGCAATCCAAGAATGCTGATTAGGATAATAAAGAATAAATAATAAAGAAAATAATCTTGATTTAGAATAATAAAGTGCATGTGTGTTTGACTTTGATTTTGGAGTTTGCATGTTCTCCCCATGTCTGTAAGCGTTTCCTTCCACAGTTCCAAAACATGAAGTCAAGTTAAATGGAGACACTTAATTACCCTATTGGAATGTGGGTGTATGTCTGTCTCTCTCTCTCTCTCTCTCTCTCTCTCTCTCTCTCTCTCTCTCTGTGTGTGTGTGTGTGTGTGTGTGTGTGTGTGTGTGTGTGTGTGTGTGTGTGTGTGATCTGGATGTCCTGTAAAAAACTGCTGCTTCATCCAGGTTGTGTGGGTGCTGAACATTGGGTTTAAATCATCCGGTCCCTGCCTGTATGGTTTTGTATGTTTTTCATTGGGTAGTCCAGTTTCTCCAACTATTTAAATTATACAAAACATGGGCTGTCTAGAGTGCAAAGGAGTAAATGAGTCAGAACATGTGGGTCTGTGATGTCCTGCAATACTATGTTGTTCGTAGTGAATCTAGGGTGACATAAAAACATGGAGTCAGAAATAAACTGTTGGCAAACAGCTGACCATTGCTGGGCACAACGAACTGAAATGTTTAAGAGCAACAACATCTGATGCAAGCTGAAAAGTCAAGCTCACAAAATACTATAGTGTGCTCATTTGTATACTGCATTCAAGCATTATTTACCCTTCACTACTGGATTCCTAACTGCAGCTGGAAGCATGGTCTACTTACAATGTGTTTGGATTGAGTTTCCCTCACGTTGCTGTAAAAAGATGTACTAGCAATCTCTTGGTAAATCTAAAAGAGTTCTGATGTTTGGTGTAGGAGGACCAGTGTTCTTAGATTATTTTTGAGGCCTGATCTGGGCAGGTTGGGTGTGTAATAATCCTGACTGATATTAAGGAGTAATGTTCAGGTATATTAAAATGTACACATTTGTTAAGCTGTCTGGAAAATGCATCTGTCATGCATATATTTGTTTCTTTCTTCCAGTTTTCTATTTTTTAATATCATGTTTTACATCTTACATTCATGATAGGAATGGTAAATGTTTATTACACAAGATTCATCAGCTCACAAGTTTATATGAATTACAGGCATGGACAACTTTGAAATGAATTAGGGGGTGAATACAAGACAAATGCATTACAAACATTGAAAGTTAGTAAACAAATTGAGCATTGAGTATGTGTATGATAGCTAAAGCATGTTTAGGAACTTTTATGAATTCAAAGCCTAGTCAAAGTTTATTGTGAGGTTTTATACACAGATGACTATTTTGTATGTGCTTTTGCAGGTTGTGACATTTCCTAAGAAAACTTTTGCAGGTCTCTGTTCATCATGTGCAGTTTGTGTGTTAACAACGTTTAGCACAGCCCACTTAAACATGTTCAATATTTGTACAGGAGGAATCATGGTCACACAGAGCCACTAAAATATGGCTAAACGGACGAGGAGGTTGGGCAGCACGGTAAGCTAGTGTGTTTGTGGAGAATGATTAATACACCTATAAAATTTTGTACTGCTCTTACTCACAGACTTTAGAGGCATTAAAACATCGTTTTTAATACATGTAGAAGTGCAGTTTTTATAAAGGCATGTAGCTCTCATTTGATGTCACCGGTTAGTTGGAAAAAATATTGAAAGTGTTCCTGCAGTTGCAGTTTTATGGTCCAAGACCTATAGCATCTTGTAAAGTAAAATATGTAAGCTGCATGCATTAAAATCATCATACTTAATTATCAAAAAAGCGTTTTTATATTTGGCAGGAATTGCAAGTTTTAGAATAAGGGACACATTACAGACATACCTTGTGACTTCACGTGCCCTAAACTCTAAATCTTTCAAATTAGTTCCTTAGTGAAATACACTTATACACACACATGAACACTAGGGGGCAGTAAGCACACATGCCTGGAGTGGTACACAGCACTAGACATGGCACCGGGGAGAAGTTAGAGGTTAGGTGTCTTGCTCAAGGGCACGCCAGTCGTAACCTGTCAGCTATGGGAATCGTACCGGCAACATCACAAGCCCAGTTCTCCAACCACCAGGCCATACTGCCTCATTTTATTATGCATCACATTACCTTGTACAAACCACTTTGATGATTCACTTATTGTTAACATAAATTTTTGGACCCCTTGTCAGTTCTCACGTTTCAAGACCAGATCAACTCATCTGTGATTGATTGTAGTGTGTGACCCCATATCACTGATTAGTCCCATAGTGTAAAATCACAATTTAAAACATTCCTTAATACAAGAGATTAACTTGTGTAGCAAATAGTCGTGTAGTGTAACTTGTAATTTCTCAATTTCAAATATGAAAATGACTATCTACTTTACTATAAAACCAGTTGAAAACTTTATTCAAAAAGTGAAGATTAGCTAATAGATGTGCACACAATAAAAGTAATTTCTTAAAGCTAAACTTAAACAAGCATGCTAATCCACTGGCAAAGCTAAAATATGAAAATAAAACTTAAATAACATCATGTAGAAACTTTATTTAAAAAACGCAGCTGGTAAAGTCAACAAAAAGATACGCACATGTAAACAGTGACTCATAAAACCTGATTGTTTAATGACACATTGCATGTGTGATTTACACAAGAATGTGACTACGTGTGCTTAATGTTGTATGACCAGACCTGCTACACATCAACCCTGATGTTTAGCTTCAAACAATCCACCACAGCACCCTTTCACCTATATACACACACCCACAAGGAATGGCTCCAGTGTGGGAGTTTCATCAGGCTTCTGACAGAACTAACCCTGATTGATTCTTCCCACTTAGTTCTGTGGTAGTCTATATTTAACTCTACAACAAACAGCGGCCCTTTTCCCCAGATCCCTCTGAAGTTTCATGGAGCAAAAGATCACCATGAGGTAAAGAACATGGTTTAACAGGGTTAGCCTTTCCCCCAGTTTCCATTTCTGTTTGCCCTAATTAGTTCACCCCGTTGCATCCAACATGTGCAACCGCGTGTCATATGTTCTTCCAAATATTCTTACATGTTGGCACTCTTCCAGCTCTGGAACGGTTTGGTTACGTGACTTAAGAAGAGTCTTGGCCTCCTTCTAATGCCTCCACATGTAATCAATGGGCTGATTTAGGAGGTAAAATATTCCCATTAGAATGACTTTGCTTTTTTTAACATAACGCCAAAGACTATCCAGGATGACGTCTTGATTTTGTCATTCAATCTGCTGTAAATAGAGAAAATGGGTTCAGAAAACAAATTGTTTTGAAACTATTTTTATAAGAAGTCTGTGTTTCTGTATACTTAACAATTAAATCTTTTAATTAAAATTCTACAATTCTAAATTTCTACAATAAAATTCTACAGTTTTTGTAGTTAACAAAGCAAAATGCAAACAATCAAACATAAGCAAAGCAACCTTGCAAGTAAAAGTTACTTACTTGGATTTTCGCACCAATTACAAAATAAAATGTGTAGTCAAACACTATTTAATGCGACAAAGTTGTCCTGCTCATACCTTTATTCATGAGGAAACTTCCACAGTGCAGAAGTAAACTAACCAAACCCCTGAGTTTATGGCGTCGGAGAGCTAATAGGCAACTGGTGTTTTCATTAACAACTAGGCAAAGCAGTAGACTAGGGTCAAAATACTGCACTAAGAATAACAAGGTCACTGGTTCAAGCCTAACCACTGAGAGGTTGACCTTTAATGGCTCAGACTCTATTCTGTCGCTTTGGATAACGGAGATTGCTGAAAGCTATAATGTAGGAGAAGGATAAGTTGGAAGTGTGAATTTCACAGGTTAGTTGCTCAATTAATAAAGTTACAGCCTGGTTACTGACAAATATTTTTTTCTACAATTAGTCAGGAAGCACTTCCATCACAACCACCTTGGCATTTCACAGCAAAGATGGCAAATGTTCTATAGAAAGATCAAACTAAATCAAAATCCTGTAAAATATTGTAATACTGTATATTAAAATATATTATAAAAAGATTTTCACAAATTAGAGACTTATAGGTGATGAAACAGTGAAAAGACACAAAGCGAACCAGTAACAATTGAGCAAAAAAAGTGCTCTGTAATAGCCAAGTCACATCCCTGACCTTAGACATCTAAAGATGCTGTGGCATGACTTACAGAGGGCTGTGCACACAAGACATTTCAGAAACTTTGACAAATGTGTGTGTGTGTGTGTGTGTGTATAATTTCAACTTCATTCATTAAGCAAGAGCACCACTAACCAAACAACACCATGAAGACCAAGGAAATCTACAAACAAGTCAGGGAAAAAGTTGTAGAGAAGTACAGGTCAGGGTTGGGTTACAAAAAATATAAAATCCTCTGATGATCCCCTGGAGCACCATCAAGTTCATTGTCATCAAATGGAAAGAACATGGTACCACAACACACCTGCCAAGAGAGGGGTGCCCACCATAACCCTCAGTTTGTGAGGTAACAAAACATGGTGGCTGTGAACACTTTTGCAAGGCACAAAAATAGGTGTCTGTGAATATTACATGAAAAACAAGTTCCGATAAGGGCTGTGTAAGGATCAGAGAAGGTGGGAGCAGCAGTAACGGGTAGAGCTTTGGGTTATCAACCAGAGACTGGCGGTTTCAATCCAGGCTCTGCTAGGCAGCTGACCCCTTATCCTAATTAGGATCTGGGAAGGGTGCTTGAGCCAATTCCAGCTCTTCAATGGGTGCAAGGAAACCCTGGAGGGGGCGCCAGTCCATCGCAGGTACCCACTAAGCTACCATGCTGCCCACAAAAAAAGGTATTCTATTCTATTCTACCTTGACTACAATCAGTAATCCTCCAACAGGAGAAATAACTATGATAAATTGGGGAGAAAATTAAAGAAAATGCAGAATACATAAATAACTACAATAATGACTGGTTGCAATTTGTTTTGTTCTGCAAAAAGTATGCTTGTTAAAGTTGTACAATATTAAATGCAATCTGTTAAAAGTGTATCCACGATGACTGCATGGTAACGTGACATTTTGTTTGCATGAAAGTAAAAATTGTCAAGTCAGTGGCTAAAAATTCAGGCCAAAATGTGCTTATGATGGTTTTTGTTGAATAGTAGCTGGTAACACAGGGTTACTTAAGCGACATGTTCTTCTTTAAAAATTTGCTTGTGACAAAAAGTGCTTCATTCCTCTATATTTATTCTTAAGGCAGTATATAATGAACAAGCATAAAGAGGTGACCCTTGTACTGACAACAACTGAATTAAAAATATCTCTAATATCATAAAATCATTGTGCCAGTTAAGCTGCTGTTTAGTTTTGGTTTAACCTCATGATTATAATTATATTGTGACTTGTTTGCTTTAATCAATATATAATTGCCAAAGAAAATGCAATTGTTCAATTTGAAGATACTCTGAAAGCAGCTAAATGCATAAAACCATGCAAAGACTTCTATTCACATGAACCATCAGGATTAAGATGGATCAAACTTAACTACGTCGGTGTCATTTGGTCAACAATAAACATTTGGTCATTGAACAATAAGGCAGCATTTATCTTTGACTAACTTCATAACAATTAGTGGCTTTGAATCTAGCTTCTCCCTCACTGCAATTTTTTTGAGCGGTTTTCAGATTTTGTTTCTACTGTAGATGCGAGCTGTGACGATGTATTGTTGCTAGGCGATTTTAAAATTCATGTGGATGATGCTTCATGTGGATGATGCTTCTGTTGGTACAGAATTTTTGAACACCACAGATCTGGTGTTCAGTCTGAAAGTATCTTCCCACTTGTTTTCTATGGTAGATTTCTTTGTATCTTATCATGACTGCAATTTGCAATATCTTTGTGCAATCTTTGTTCATGTCAAAGATCCAAACACTCTGCAAGTTAACACTTTTTAAATTATAATTCAGTGATATAATTTTCATAACCTGGCTCTTTCAATAAGATGTTTTAATGGACTAGATAATGTAGTCTGATTTAAAAATGGATGAAAGCTTCTGTGAATTCTACATCTTGAATAAGTGGTGATATTCGGCACTTTAAAAAGGTATGTAGGAGGGTTCAGTGAGAATAAAAGAAGTATCAGCTCCAAGTTCATTATTTGTATATGAAAGTGTTGTGCTCCTCCTTTAATGAAAGGGTTAGTGACACTCAAGCTAAATATTTTAATTATATTATTTATAACAAATGTGTACATTTTAATATACCTGAACATTACTCCTTTATTTAATTATTATTAATTATATATGCAACCCAAGGTTTTTGTACTCTAAAATTGATTCTCTAGTACAAGGGTGGCCAACCCGTCAGAGACCAAGAGCCACTTTTTTTACTGTGTTATAGCAAAGAGCCACATCATACACATGGGAACGCTTGAACATCACGGCGGCGCGGTTGCGCATGCGCTCACACACGCATAACGAGCTCCGTTATGCATGCTGTCGGGGACGGGATGCTGTTGCTGACTGAGTTTCACCCAGTCACACAACATGGACATTATTCAACCACCTAATTCTTTAATATTAAAGTTTATTTAATATAACGTTTTTATACCCTTATATTTTTTTTCTATTCTTCTGTGTTTTAACTTATGCTTGAATGTTTCTTATATATTTTGTATTGTTTTTGTGTTGTTGCTGCTGGATGCCTAAATTTTGGGATAAATAAAGTATCTATCTATCTATCTATCTACAACTGTTGTTTTCTAGGTAAAAAGTGGATAAACTCCGTTATCAACACTCGTTACACCACTGACCTGCGCTCACCTTTAGGAAGAAGAGAACAGACAGCGGCAGATAGTCTCAGGTTTTCTACTACGCCGGTGTTAGCGGCACAAGAGTTAGCGATTCACTAGGCTTGTAAACAAACCGCGCACCATGATTATGTAGAAGTCTGTCGCCCTCAGAGCTGATGACGTAACCACGGCACAGATTGTTTGTGTGAGTGCGCCCTAAAAGCCACATGAAACCGGGCAAAGAGCCGCGGCTTGAGAGAGGTTTTTGACTTTGTGGGCTCATACTTGCATCAAATTGTGAATTATTCGGCATTAAGATGGCAATGGTACAGCCTGCATATGCGTATGAGCAAGCTAGTACAGAGCAAGCTAGTACTACCTCCAGCTTAGGAATATAAATAAAATCTGAAAAAAATGCTTTTATTTCAGGATAAAGAGAGAATCATTCATGATTTTGTATTGTCTCGTTTAGATTACAGCAATGCCCTTTTAACATGTCTTAGCCAAGCCAGTGAGCTATGAGTCGGTTGCAGTTTCCAGATTGCGGCAGCTCGGGTGTTCATTGAAATATTTTCAGTGCCAATTACATGTTTAAAATATTCTATAGCTTGTAAGAAGGAAACGTGTATATCAATGTCACTTTTATTTTACTCTCGGACACCTGGACCTAAACAGAAGCTTTTACAACTTGGGGACAGCGGTGCGAAGTGACTGGGTCGCGCTCACCGTCTTTTGTTCTCAGATTCATTTCATCCCCACCGGCGCCATAAAAAACGGAGCTCTTCCTCCAACAGCTGACCTGACCAGACAAACCCAGCGTTATTATTCACGCTAGTGTGCTCACAGCACTGACCTTTCGCCTAGTTTCCCGGCGTGTGGTTCACTGGGTTTAGCCTGACACTGCTGACTCCCCCAACACGCCCACCTACAGCCGCGCACCGCATCCACCAATCACGTTGCAGACATGCGCCGATCACGCGGCCTTTAGCACGCCATTTGTCTAGCGACTACACACGCTCGATTTTAATTGGCTGCATTTTGCCACCCGCCAGTGTGTCGTGAATTTTGTTTTTCTTTCCCCCCCCTCCGGACTTGTTTTACTCAGCTGAGTTAGGACTTCAGTTCTAAAGCGAATTGAATTCCGGTCTTACTGAACAGGCGTTAGTAAAGCTCACTCCTTTGTTCTGGTGTTCCCGAGTTGGTATTTTAAAAATCAATTTAAAGATGCCAACGTTTCCAAATATGGAGGAATTAACAGAGGTAAGAACAAAAGCTCACACTTTATACATTTAGGTCATATATCTGGAATAATAGCTGGCTTGGGAGTCTGTTTGGTGTTTTTGTTTATGTCATGTTTTTGTCCATTGTATGTTTTTGTTTCGCCCTTAGATTATCACAGCATAAGGGAAAGCTATTTTGCTTTGTTTGCCTGTTACATTGTCAGTGCTTTGTTTTGAATAGCTATTTTGACTGAAATTGCTTTAATATGGTGCATGTCTTAGAATTAGTTCAAAACACTAGCCAAAAATGGTTATATTAACTAGCGTTTGCGTTCCATCTTCTGAGAAAGCCTTCACACGATAGGCACAGATAACTAAAACTACAAGACAAAAGAAACAACAAGAACAAAAAAACATTCAAGTTGAATTTACTTGTGTCGATCAAAAACAAACATCAAGTACTTTAAAGAACCGCGCAGCCAGAGAGCTCAGCAAACTAAGGTAAAAGCATAGAAATAGTTCGAAATATACCATTGAGGAACCCGGAGGAATGCTCAATTAGATAAAGTAACAGTGAAATGTGTATAGCTGTAATAGGGCTTAACTGAAATTCATGTCTGTAAACACCTTTTTCACTTATTTGTTCATAGTAAGAGCAGAACAGGGAGGGGCTTGGTGTGAATCATAACTGTTTCTGACACAGGGGAAAGTTGGCTTTCCATAATACAATGGGCTTTTTCTGCTCATGACTGCTTCATGTGGCTGGCACGAACTTTGTTTGCACATTATTTGGCCAAGGGAGGTGACTAGTGTGTGATCCAAAAGGTTTCCTAGTACCTTGCGATCTTATGTCCATTTTTATACTTCTGAGTAGGAACAGGATAGAACATTGTTATTTTTATATTTCTCTATTCTTAAGAAGGAGGACACATCTTTACATAAGGTATTTCATTTTTCACTCTTAGAAAGCTCAAATGGAGATCCATGGGCCGTTTAATGAAAGAAGAAGGCATGATAGTGAACAGTCTTTGTGCAGTGTACCAGAATCCAATGATCTGGAGGCTGCAGAAGCCCTGGTCTGCATGAGCTCCTGGTGGCAGGCATCTAAAAGAATAAACAGCTTCAAGGTTCGTCCTCTCACTCCGGCCTCTGATTCCTGCGACTCCCTTCTGCACCCTGAACCTTTGGAGGCGCCCAATGACTTTGTCTCACTTTCATCACTGGTAGGTAAAGCCAATAAATACATAGCTAAACAGTTAACAACACATGCTGTCGTTGGATGAATACTATAGATAATTCTTAGTGATCTGGTATCTCTAGCATCGGCATAAAAGTCATATTGCATAATAACAAAAATCAAGTGAAAATATATACTAATGTTGAATTATGTCTGCATTAGGATTTTTGGGTAACTCTTTCTTTGTTTTTTGTTTAGTGTATGACACCACCTCACAGCCCTAGTTTTCCTGAGACTCTTGCACCCATGTCAGTGCAAACCTCACCATGCCCTTTGACCCATACTTGCACTAATGTCATCAGCCCTAGACTACATCGACCTGCTGAAACTTCCACTGCTGAAACTTCACCTCTCAAGTTGCTACCAACCGCTGCAAAACCTTCTTTCCACCCTTGCCGAGCTATGGCCACCAGTGTCATTCGCCACACAGCTGACAGCTCCTTTTACCAGAACATTCCACATCAACACACTCTGCAACCACTACAGTCAGACATTACTTTACCAGCTTCTTTACCCTCCCAGTCTCAAACATCCAGCACACCATCAGAAACATGTCTGAAAAACAGTGTCCAGTTCCTCAGTGACAAGGATCCATGCCGGTCTTCTCCAATTTCAGTACCTCCCCCTTCCAATCCATCTATCATATGCCAGATGTTTCCTGTGGCACAACAAGGACTTTTTTCTGCAGCAATCATTCAGAGTCCCTCCCAAAAGTCTATGCTTCCACAGTCAGTCTTTGTTAGTTCTCCAGTTCCACAAGGGACTGTCATGCTGGTGATGCCTCGGGCATCGATGGCTCAGAATCCACAGTGCCCACAGCAGACAGTCGTAACGCTTGGCAACACAAAGCTGCTGCCTCTAGCACCCGCACCTATCTACCTATCCTCAGGGACGAATGGCACCATGCAATCAGAGTTCTCCCGTAGGCGCAACTATGTGTGCAACTTCCCAGGTTGCAGGAAGACCTATTTCAAGAGCTCGCATCTTAAGGCACATCTCAGAACTCACACAGGTATGTGATATTCTGTTTTGTGTTCATCCCATTATACCAGAGATTAAATCTACCAATTAATTAATTAGATCAAACTGAACAGTTGTTTTCATTCATTTTTGCAGGTGAAAAGCCATTCAGCTGTAACTGGGAGGGCTGTGATAAAAAATTTGCACGCTCTGACGAACTGTCACGCCACCGCCGAACACACACCGGTGAGAAAAAGTTTGTCTGTCCTGTTTGTGACAGACGCTTCATGCGAAGTGACCACCTTACAAAGCATGCCAGACGTCACATGACTACCAAGAAGATCCCCTCCTGGCAGACAGAGGTTCGAAACCTTAACAAGATAACAGCCAAGGCTCTACCAATCAGCATGCTTTTACCAGCATCAAACTAAACCTGATAGAGGCAAACGTCTAACTCAGATCATACACAGACTCTATAATGGAGTATAACGCTGCTAATAAATCTCATGGAGAAACTTATACATGCACTGGACTTTCTTCTCATCTGTTCTGCCTGTTTTGTATACTTTGCAAATAATGCAATTTTGTTTACACATTTGTTATTATGATTCACACTCTTTTTGCCAAAGTATTTGTACTATCTTTGTCTTAAATATGTATAATTACATGTACATTCTGTTGTAAATGAATTGTTTATTATTTACTGCCTAAATACAGGACAATTATGATAATCTGTATGTGGGGATTTATCTACACTGACATATATTTTTTTCCTTTTATTTAATTTTTAAAAAAAAATTTATTTAATGTTTTTTCAGTAAACAACTAATTCAAATTTTGTTTTGTAGTTCTTTAATGATGCTGGTCAGCGCATCAAAATATAAAAAAAAAGAGCTAAAAACATTGCTCAAAATTGGGCAGGAATTATGGGTATAAAAAGACATTTCCGGTAGTGACAAGTTGCTGAGTAGTTAATCTGTAACTACCACCCCTCAGAGTAGTCCTGCCTTTTCCTGTGCAGTTTTCCTGACCATGATTTTGTGTATAAAACTTTTTGGGGATTGGAATAAAAACGAACCCACAATAATTTCAAATAATTGTAAAGTTAATAAAATCTGTTTAATCCTTAATCCTCTTGCTCAAATGACAAATTCAACATTTACAACTGTTGAGAGCAGTTGTAGCCTCTGGGTTAGGTTACAGCTGTAAATACGCACTGAAGTATAAACAAAAATGCAGAGACTATCTAAAGAACAGACATGTATTTTATGGACTAAATACAGTTAGGTCCATATATATTTGGACACTGACACAAATTTTGTCTTTTTACCTGTTTACTAAAACATATTCAAT
>JAYDZF010000009.1:2630758-2647724 GCA_034509105.1 Microcambeva barbata | reverse complement strand
GGCAACACGACTGATCTCATAGGTTCTATGGGATTTGGGTCTGGAGTAATGAAAGGCCACTCAATTTGAGCTACCCTCCAGTCTCCAGCAGCAGTTACCTAATGATGCAACCTCGATGAGCTGGAGCATTGTTGTCCATGAAACTGAAATTAAATATTTCATAGAACAACACTGATAAAATGACACTTTGATACTTTACAATGAAAAGTAGTCTGTGTGCCGCGCATATAACAGTGTGAATTGATTCTTCCCTCAAAATAACTCAATATACAGCCATTAATGTCTAAACCACCAGAAACAAAAGTGAGTACACCTCTTAGTGAAAGTTCCTGAAGTGTCAATATTTTGTGCAGCCACCATATTTCAGAACTGCCTTAACTCTCCTGAGCATGGAGTTTACCAGAGCTTTACAGGTTGCCACTGGAATGTTTTTCCACTCCTCCATGACAACATCACGGAGCTGACGGATATTAGAGACTTCGTGCTCCTCCACCTTTCACTTGAGGATGCCCCAAAGATGTTCTATTGTGTTTAGGTCTGGAGACATGCTTGGACAGACTTCAGGAGAGGCTTCTTTCTGGGGTGACAGCCATGCAAACCAATTTGATGCAGTGTGTAGCATATGTTCCGAGTACTGACAGGTTGACCCCACACCTCTTCAATCTCTGCAGCGATGCTGACTGCACTCCTTCACCTATCTTTCAGAGACAGTATTTTGATGTGATGACCCTGCTCTTTTAAATGCTGGATGCTGCCCACTGTGCTGCAGTTCAATTTCAGGGTGTTGGCAATTTTCTTGTATCCTTGGCCATCTTCATCTAGTGCAACAATTCATCTTTTAAGATCCTCAGAGAGTTCTTTGCCATGAGGTGCCATATTGGAACTTTCAGTGACGAGTATGAGAGAGTGTGAGTGCTGTACTACTAAATTGAACACACCGCTCTCTATGCACACCTGAGATTTAGTAACACTAACGGGTTACATGACATTTTGGAGGGAAAATGACAAGCAGTGCTCAATTTGGACATTTAGGGGTGTAGTCTCTTAGGGGTGTAATTACTTTTGTGGTTTAGACATGCTATATTGAGTGATTTTTAGGGAAGAATAAATTTACACTGTTATATAAGCGGCACACAGACTTTTCATTGTGTTGTCAGTGTTGTCCCATGGAAAGATATACTTAAATATATGTAGAAATGTGAGGGGTGTACTCACTTTTGTATATAGTTCAAGATAAATATCTTGTTCAGTGTTTCCTGGGAAAACTCAACCCACTTTGGTTTAGTCTTAACGGAGCCACATAATTAGTGATGACTTTACCTGTATGAAGAAACCAGACAGTAGGGCCCTTTTTATATTCATTGTGTTGGTCTTGGAGCCAAATGCTGGAGAGGACACTGGCAGCTCTAAACGTTTCAGGATATCAGCAAGCTCTGCACGAACCGCATCTGCAGTCTCAAGAGCAGCTAGGCTCAGGAAATGTTCATCACACCACTGATCTACACTGTAATCTGAGAAACAAATAAATCAAACATGTTGCATAATTATCCATTATTGGAAAGGCTAAAACCATAACTGAATGCAGATACAGTGAACCCCCACTTATTTATGGTACAGACTTTGCAGGGTTTTTCTTTGGAAACTCGCAAACATTATTATTTTTTAATGGCATTATATATTTTTTTCATGTGTTTTATTGTTAAATCATTAAAAACATAATAATTTACTAATTACAGTGTATTTACCATACTTATACCAGAAATAAACCTTGCTTTTAACAAGCAAAAAGATAAACTGTATAGTAAACAGTAATATGCTCCTCTGTTTACAAATCTAAATGCAACACAACAGACTCAATACTAAACACGAAACTGTTTTTGAGGGTCTCTGGAAAGGAAAGTTATTTATTAAGTGTGCTTCAGTGCTTCATATTAATTGAACTCTGCAGTTTCAAAACTGTAACTCCCACCTTAGCTCCAGTATCAGCCACTGATTGGTTGATAAGACAGCTACAGAGTGATAAGTGAGAGGGTACAAAACACGGTTACAATAAAAATGTATAGGCATTTACATGTCCATAATAAGGATTTTTCAGTATATTGGGGGTTTACTTTAATAGTTCATTTCTCAAATTTTAATTGCTTTAAAACCCTACCTAATTCACAGCTGAGAAAATCATGCCCCAAACTGTGAAATGAGCCTTGTCAAATTCAATACTTAAGTTTAGTGTTAAGAAATTTAACAGTTCTCATGAGCGTAACATTCAAGAATCTCCTGTTTACTGAGTAATCCGCACCATGAGGTGGTCCTAGCACTCCTATGGCAATTCAATTAGCAATAATTTACATTTTCAGCATTTAGCAGATGCCTTCATCCAAAGCGACTTGGGGTACAGTTACAGTATACAGTTTGAGCAATGTGGGTTAAAGGCCTTGCTCAAGGGCCCAACAGCGACCACCTGACAGTGATTGGATTTGAACAGGTGTCCTTTGGATTACAAGTCCTGTACCTACATAGACAAGGGAAGAACATACAAACTCCAAACCGCACCTGGGGTGTGTGTCTAAACACAGACATGTTTCGCTGGAAGTTTTGGGTTAAAGTTGTGCTATGTATTATAGCTTCCATTTATTCTATTATTCAATTTAGTATCATTTATTGATGTGAAATGTGAGACTTTTGATGATACTAATTGTGCTGTTAAATAAGTTCCTTCATTTCTCCCGGTTTTTAATGTGGCCGATACTCACATGAGCTTTGCTGATGATGTTTGTAGATGTTGTACACATTAATGAGGGTGAAGTGGTCTCCTTCTGTATGATTGAAACTGTGATGGCACTCTGAGGCCTGCTGGTTGAACTCCACAGAGGGAACCAGGAAACAACTTGGAGCTGAGAAAAAATAACACAGATCAACTTTATTTCTGTGGTAATTTGTTTAAGTGTTTAGACATAAAAATAATCCATTAATTCTGGCCCATTGTTGTATAGATGGAAATTACTAAAATTATTTAACTTGGTACTGTGGAGTGTATGTTTTTCATATATAAATCTTGCAAAATCATTTTTAAAGTGAACAAACTTGGATGTTACTAGTTCTTCAAAACAGTGTGATTAGTGAATATGTAAGTAAATGTGCACGTGTGCTCACTGCCCCCTAGTGTTCACTAGTGTGTATTTTAATGCGAAGCGTTTAAAAACCTTTTTCCAAATACACCTTTTTAAAAAATACAATAACAACTGTATACTGCTGAAACATTTTAAAAATAAAATTACCTGTTAACATGGCAGCAATAGTTAGCACCTCACTCACACAGTCAAACTCACAAGATGCTAGCAGAGTCTTAGCCATCTGGGGCTTCAGAGGAAATTCAGACATTATGATTCCTATCTCAGACAGGTTGCCATCATTATCTAGAGCTGCCAGGTAATCCAGTTCTTCTAAAGCTTGCATTAGTCCCTCAGGATCTGTAAATGATAACATTTTCTGTATAAATTTAAAACTTACTCCTTTGTTACAGGATAATATGAAACACATTTTCTCTTACATGATCCAGCTCAAAAACGTTTCTAATCAAAGCAATGCAATTTTGTCTGAGCATGCATATTGATTCACCATAAGATGTTACTTAGGTAAGTGCTTATATGTTCTGCACAATCAACTAGACCTTAGGGTGCACATTTAGATAATAAAAAACATGTGTTTCTGTCTGTGTCTCTACTAATGCCGAGACTGTGGATGTTCACGGAGGTTCAAGCATCCAGAAGCAGGTCATGACAGAAACATGCCGACAGTTTTGGTGCATTTAGTTTTCATATTTGGCAAGAACTTGATGTCCAGGTTCCGACTACCATTCTTGATGCATCATGAGACAGTTATTGGTAGCAAGATTTTCACATTATCATGAGCCCATGTGGCTATATTTATCACAGCATGATCGTTCTAGTGTTTTACTTGTTAGTGACTCACCAGGCCTATCAATAAAATCACAGTGACCAAGCCCAGCAATCTCCATCCTTTTAAGAAACAGCACAGTGGAAGTGATGTCAGACTCTAGGATATGAGGTACACTATCAGAAGGAAGGGGTGTGGTCTCCGGGTACAGACAGAAGCACTTTCCTAAAGAAGACACACCATATTAAACACATTTCATCAGTATGAATTAGAAATTACCATGTTTACTTTGGCTTTGCACACACATCACTCACCACTCGGTCCCACCAACTGTTTGCGGCTTTCGGCTTGGCTTGTGCTAATTGGCTGAATGACAATGGAGTTGGCTCGGATTCGTGGGTTGTACACCTGTTACATTTAAAACCATTACATTTATACATAACAGTGGATTAAATCTACACCACATTACTCAAACAGCAACACAATGCTGTCTTAAAATAAAACTATTACATACATATCTCTTCTGCACTCCAGTGTCGATGATGAACTGAATGCTATGTGCGGCCCAGAAAATTTCCTCAGTGGGTCCACAGGTGAGAAAGACTCTCCTGCACTGGCGCTCTTTCTTAGACAGAAATGACAGACTGCCTCTCTGGTTTGGACAGAGTAATACAGGCTTGAGCTTGCCTAGCGACGATGCAACACTGGCCCCTTCTCGTCGCAGGATGGCATAAGCACATTCAATCTCCTATGGGAAAGCAAGAGAGACAAAAACTGTGTTAAATGTGTTGGGTATCTGGTGTAGTACAGTGTCTCTTAAACTGACAAAATGTTTTTGAGCTCCCAGGGGAAACAGACGAGAACATGCACACCAAACAAGGGACCAAACAATTGAACATGTAACTCCTTTACATGTGAGGTGAAGTGCAACTCACTAAGCCACCCACCACCTTGTACAGTTCTCAGTACAATTGTTTTATATATGAAAAAGATTTTATTTATTACTTGTTCAGTAGCCAGAAATGCCACAATGTCTCCAGGCTTTTCAGTCTGATGGATGTGTAAAGCCAACCGGAGAGCCGAGCATAGGTAGTCCTTCACACCTTCCACCCCTGCGCCATACACCATTACACAGGACTGTGCAGCCTCGAGTTGGATCAGGGGGACATTTCCATAGTGGTGCACCAGCTTGCCAGCGGAGTCAGGTCCGGTCAGGATGACGAGGCGCAGTTCAGGTCTCGCCAGCAGCACATCCTTGAGCAGGCCAAGAAGAAGGTCTGTGCTGACCGTACGCTCCTGAGCCTGATCAACCAGCACCACAGCATACTGCTCTAGCAGAGGGTCAGACATCATCTCACGTAGCAGCATCTCGTCAGTACAATACCTGCCAGAGATTATAGAGTTGGGAAACTATTTAATAAAACCGATATTTCTACAATAAAATTTCTTATTTTATTTTCTACCAATATTTTATTAATTCAGACTAACCTAACTGCACATTTTTTTACATAGTCCATTTTACTTAGTCATGAAAAAGCTAAAATCTGAGTCATCTGCTCACAAGAATCATGATTATACTGCTGCTAGCCACAATAGTGTTTGGATCACCATTATTTAAATTACAAGCTTGTTGGGGCAGCACAGTGTCTAAGTGGATAGCACTGTCACCACACAACAAGGTCCTGGGTTCAACCAGTGGTCCGGGTTCTTTCTGTGTGGAGTTCTCACCATGTGTGTGTGGGTTTACTCTGAGTGCACCAGTTTCCTCCCACAGTCAAAAAACAAGTCAGGATAATTGAAAATTGGGTGCATGGCAGCTGCCGAAGGGGACCTAAACATCAGCGCTGATGAAGCTTTTGTCAGTGTTTCTAAGCGAGACAGGCGTCTCATAAAAGACATGTGTAGGGGGAAGGGGTTGCTTTTAAATAAAAGAGGGTGAGCGCATTGTTCAGAGAAGTGTGCTGTTCAACGTGTGCAAAAAAAGAAGTGTGTGTTGGGAGTAAGTGAAAAAGCATAATAAAACAATTACCTAAGCACTGTATCAATGCTGCAGCAGTTCTGTTGAGGGATGCTGTAGCCCACTTCATGTCCTATGTTCACATCCATCTCATCAGCCACTCGCAGGGCAAGTTCCACTGTGGTTTGTTGGTGGATCTGGGTGCACACCACCATACCATGCTGGTACTGCACAGAGAGACAAACCTCTGCACACCACTGTGGGAGCTGGAAGGGGTAGTAAAAACACTTGTATTACCATAGCAGTCAATAGACATCAAGTTGTGATATTAAATACATCAAAACATGTGTTTTGAAGAAAACAGACTTACTTGAGTGCTTTGCCCCGTTTTTGCTGAGCCACTTACAACCACAACTTGGTTTTTAATAACAGAGGCAGTGAATTCAGATTTTGCTCTCCAAACTGGAAGAGCATTTCTCTCGTTCAGTAGTTCATAATAGCGAGAAGAAAACGGAAGACCGTCAAACTGGTTTAACTTAAGAACATCGCCACAGTCCAAAGCCGTGTTATCGAAAGCATCCATAAGTAGCGACATAACAACTTTCGAAACAAACAAACAAAAAAAGTAATGAATTAATAAATAAATTAACCGATTCGTACAACTCTTTTAGCGGTAAATGACTAAAAATATTTTAGTCATATTATAATCTCTCCGAAACACCAGCAGCCGGATAAAGGCGCCACTTCAACAATTGTTTTGCACGCATCTGACCGGTAGTCGATGCCGAAAAGAGTCGACTCTCCATTCCAAGCGTGAACAGAGAATCGATTTCGAAAGGTTTCGACTTCAGTTCAACTCACTTGACGCCACTTTGTAACATAAATGAAGCGGACCAACCACATCGATCTGAAATGTTTGTATTGTTAAATAAATAGATTGGATAAATGATTATTAAGAATGATCACCAAAAGGTTATTGGTGAATCTTAGAGAAAGCACATGAAGTTGCACCAACTAAAGCTCAACCCACGTCGATTGCCGGGCCTGGGATGAGCAGATGATTATTTAAATTTAAATTTAATTTAAATAAATTAGTAAAACTGTCATGCCTTACAAATTAATATCTTCAAATGTACAGGTCAGTAATTAAAATTATTAGGTTAAAACAAAGCCGAGCATATGTCGGTGTCTTTTGGACTGGAAAGATTAACAGACCTGGAGCGTCAAACAAACAGCGAGTTGGATGACTGTGAGTTGGATGTGGTGGGAGAATAAGCAATAGTTTTTATATATATTTTGCGCTGCCAAAATCATTATAAACCATCCCAAATTGCGTCCACCGGCCAAAGCATGTTTCCCCCTGTCAATCTGCAAGGAAACCCGCCAGATTTGGCATACTCAAACCGCTCAAACTGGCAACACTGTCTACAAACCTTATGAAATGTATAAAGCTACAGCAGAAAATGAGTGGGTGTCATGACTGATCAACCTTTGGTCTAGTAACTATCACACTAAGCACACTTACGTGTACTTAAAGGATAGTTACTTAAAACCACAAAAGTAGCAACTAGCAAAAAACAAACAAACAGTTAAGTATGGAGACATTAATGGGTCTACTATATACATTCTTAATGGTTCTTGTTTATAAACATTTGCTTGTTCAAGCACCACAAATGCCAATTTGGCAGGTTGGACCTTCTAAGGATGGACCTCCTAAACAAGACCCCTAAATCTTAACTTTTTGCAATGTATTCGGTATAGGTTGTAAGTTTGGATGAAAGCACATGCTAAATTTTAATTTTAATTTAGCAGAGAACTCATCAGCAAGCATGTCATACGTTTCAGAATTGAAAAGCAATGAAATGCAAATCTGAATGTTTAATGTTTAAATGTTGAAGATATATGTGCATGTAGTTTTTGCATATCAAGGGAGTGAAACCGTTAACAGTATTGATCTGAGCTGGAGAACTGAACAGAATAAATTAAACACATATGAAGCAACAAGAGCATGCACTACAATGATCCTCCTAGAACTATGCCATTTCTCTCCCCTACACATTAAAAAAAGTTTGAAACCTTGGACACCAGATATGAATATAATGTGACTGTAAAAAAGTGATACAAAGTAAATGATTTGTAATTCTATAATTTAATTTAAATTTAAACAACTTGAATAACACTTAAATGGCATCAAACAAATTTCTGTCTTTATGTCAAAAGAGTGGTTTCCATTATACAATTCAGACTGATGTAATTTCAATGAACTTACTAAATGTAAAAAGAAATACATAACAAAAATTACAGATGCAATTCTGTATAGAACAGGTTTATCATTAGACTTTAACTCGTCAATGAGGTTTGCTGAAATGGAACAATGAACAGATGATGTAAACAATAACATATAACATTGGTTGTAACATATGCCTTTTTGTTGCAACAGTATAGTTTAGTGAAACCTTACAGAACAATGAACACATGTTCCTTTACTTCCAATAAAAGCTGTAGTAACTTGAGAAAAAAAAAATTTAGTAACATCACTGGGTGGGCAGAATGGTGGCTTAGTAGGTAGCACTGTCGCCTCACAGCAAGAAGGTCCTGGGTTCGATCCCCAGGTGGAATGATCTTGGTCCTTTCTGTCTGGAGATGGCATGTTCTCTCCGTATTTACATATTCCTCCAGGTATTCTGGTTTCCTTCCACAGTCCAAAGACATGCCACCAGGTTAATTGGAGACACTAAATTGTCCTGTGATAGACTAGCGCCACATTGAGGGTGTTACCATGTGCCTTGCGTCCATTCCAGAGTTGGGATAGGCTCCAGCACCCCTCCCCGACCCTAATAAGGATAATGGGTTAAAAAAATGAACTGAACTGAACATCACTCATGCCCAACAACCCGTCTGAGGTTTGTCACTTGTCCATTGTTGGACATTTACTGAATTACTATTTGGTTCTTTATTTATAGAAATTTACAAACAAACAATATTTTCAGAAGAGTTGTTATGTTTCGTCAAATTTATTACAAAGAATAAATATGTTCTATGTTAAATCTGTTAAATGTTTTCACTGATTTACCTTACTAAAGTTTGTAAAAAAAAACATATTTTGAATGTGATACCTGTAACATGTATAAAAAAGGTTTAGTCTGTACAAACAATATGTTGTGGCTATGGTGAGAATTCTCAGTCAGGTCAAAAAGAATGTTGCTTAAAGCAAGATTGCAATCTACAGTACTGTTATCTTTTTGTGAAAAAGATTCAGGGAAATTCCAAACATGTTTACAGTAGATCCGGCCACTGTTGATGAATGTGCATGACCTTTAGCCCTCAGGTGACTAGCATAAGAATGCTTTTGTTACAAAATAAACCCAGTTGGCAGTATTTCAAAAAAGTTAACCAATGAAATTGTGTTACAGAAAGGGACACAAAGAAAAGGTCATATATCTATTCTTTACAGAAATGCTCATCTCAGATGCCTGAAAACCACTGGATGTGTGATGTGGTTAGATGACTCCACAGTTAATAGCTGTTTTTGTTTTCCAGAAAACAAGTTCTCCGAACCGAAGCCAAAAAGGATCACCAAGAAAATTATGAGTAAAATGCCAAGGTACAGTACGTGTGTGCATCAGTACCCATGGCGTGATAGACCACCACTGATGTACCGGCAGGTATTCCGATTGAAGAGAGACACATGCCGGCATCAACAATGACACTTTCCCAAGAGGTCCATAATTTATTTCTTCATGCGAACTTTATATATGTGCTTACTGTGATTGCTATCTGCTTTTTAATTCTTGTTTTTCTTCGCATTTCTGTGTTTGGTGTCAAAATGGCAAATTTTTACTGTATGTGTATAATGTATATCTACATTTATATTGTATTCTTTAACACAGATTCAGCCTTATAACACCAGAGACATCATAATATCTCTTCTTATAGCACTATCACAAACTTGTATTCACTGACCCCACTTTCATTTAATTCCATTCCCTAATTTATCTTCTCATACATTTTGAGATTAGTTGTAAATATCTCTCTTTCTCAAAATCACTTGTTGACAAACCTCTTAGGTATTTTCTCTCAGGGATTCCATCTGTCACATAATTTGCAGACATTGTGCATATTCAGTTTAAGTATGATTTTACAATGTATTTCAAGACAATCATAGATCTTTTAAACTCCAACAGGCCATATATGATCAGACGTGGTGTATCGTGAGGAGGTGAATCAGACCACCAACAGTGGCCACACACTATTGAAAAGCTAAGGTGTAAAATCAAGGAAAAGCAAATACCCGCAAAACTGCAAAAATTGACACATAACATAAAAGGTTTAAAGGTTAAATTGAGACAATTTTGAGTCGTGCTAAACATGCTTCTGTCCCAACCTTTTTGACTATGTTGCACGCACCCAGTTCTAAATGTTTGTTTTTTAATGTTCATAAACTACAGTGATCAGTAAAATATGAAAAAAAATCTTTATTTAAAAAATCTTCACAGAAAACAACACATCAGAGGATTTTAATGATACCACATTTCTCCCCAATCGTTTTAAACATTTTTTTTGTTTAACTCATTTTAATTAATTATGTTTCTCCCATATTTAATGTTCTTGTTCTAGAGCAGGATTTATTTGTGAGCCAAACTGGGTTGCATACTAAAAGAAACTTAAAATGAACTTGTAGACAAACACTCCTTGTGGAAGCTTTACATTACATCTTGTAAACAACAGTAGGACCAGATTGTGACCATTTGTATTATTTAAGTAATTTAAATTTGATGCATTTCTTCTGTTGCCAGGGTCTAGAGAGAACTATCTCATGCTTCAGATCACATTAAAGTCTCCTCAAACTTTGTGTTCTCTTGTTGCTTTAGTTTTAATAATGGTTTCAGCATGATTTCAGCACCCATTTACAGTTATATCCTTAGCAATTTCCCCTGCTGTGCTCCTAATACATTTACAGTGTTCATACAGTGGACAAAAAAGAGGAGCACAAATATGGTAAAAATATCAGTCCGACATTACTATACAAAAAGCATAGACCACAGTGTATTGTGTTTATCCAACATTAAATAAACATCTTAGTTCTAGAGTACCTGAGTGAGGACACTTAGCACCTTTTCTGAGACACAGCACCAAGGTGATAGCGCTTCCCTTCTTTCTGAGACTTAAGAACTCTTCAGAGTTCCACAAGGGTGTGCAGTGGGTCCACTAACATTTGTATAGTGCAAATAAAAGTGTTCAGTCGCTGGTGGAGATCAAACTGTTTTTAACAAGGCTTCACATCAGCGCTCATACAGAAAATGTGGTTGTGTTGGCATTGGCCTAAATTGCAAAGCAAAAATTACTAATTCATTTGAGAAACATTTTCAAAATGCACTTTTGGGCTCATGTGTGCAGACCTTGCTGGCTGTGTTATACTAGAGGGGTGCTGGGTTACAGGAATTGGTAATGGAATGGATGGTAACCTCATCCCTGGAATGAAGACTCCAGTTGCTGATATGCTAGTTGCCATTCTGTAACTTCTATTCGGGGGGTCTGCAGGCAGTGGCTTCTGGGGAGGACTGGGCTTTTCGTGGTCCTGTACACAAGAACACAAAAACATATTTCAGATCGTGGGGGATTGTTTGCCAAAACTTATCTTTCAGTATAATCAAATTGTATGTTAAACGAATCGTATCCACTAGATGGCGCTATGTTACTGTTCATCTCAGAGCCTACTAGACTACTCATCTGCAGTTCTCTGTTAGGTTCTCTGTTTTTGCTCGGTGCCTGTCAGCTCTTGAACATTTTAAAATTTATATTTTTTATATGTGTTTATAAGAGTAAGGCAGTGTCATGCCGATGCACACATCCGAGTAAATTACTGAAAGCAAACATCACATTGAGATGGCTGCACAGATGAGACAGCTTTGTACAATACGCCCAGTTAAGTGACACCTGGAGTGAACTAGTCCTAATAATAAACCAGTGTAACACGCCTTGATGCCCACACTGTCCTTTACTCTGGATGTGGTGGGCCTAAATGTGTAAATGTTTCTTGGACTACTCCTTTAATCCGTGCAGGTTAACTGATCATTCTCAAAACTTGTGAAACCAACGTCCCACTGATGATTTTCTATAGCTGTTTACATACTGTTACACAAACACACACAGTTTAGTCACATTATTATGGCCACATTCTACTTTAGAGTGAGTTGAGCTGATTTGGTGTACAAGACCTTATAGTTGTGTTGAATGCCTTCTCAACTGATTTGAGTCTTCTCTGGGGCAGATGGCTAGAATTGGCTGACTCACTAATTTGAACACCATTTTCAAACTATTGATCCTCCCACACACCGTCCAGCAATCGTGAGATACATTTCAGTCCTATCAGGAGCTTATTGAGTCACTCCAAGCCCATCTCGCTGCTTACTCTGGTTATTAGTGATCATAATAATCTGACTATACAGTGTATATGTTTGTCAGAAATGTTTTTGATTTGCCCTACATTATAAACTTGGTCTTTTAAGCCATTCTCTCCAGACACGAGCTGAAAGTGATTTGTGTTAACACAGCGAGAGCAAGCTTCATCCCTAGAGTACGTGAGGTCATCATTGCATTACTGGAGCTTTAGAAATGTGTGCAGCCATGTGTTGAGACGAAAGGCCAATTTGGAGCAGAACCTGGAGACGTAAACCTATTTTGGAATTCCTGCAGTACATGCTGAATTAGTCAAGAAGCACAGACCAAATGACACTAACAGCCCTATATTTTTTACGTTAATTGGTTTGAGCTTATGCAACCAGTTCAATTGTGTTACTAGTCACGGCTTTCAGTGTGTTCAAATGAAAACATTAGTTTGGGTTTACAGAACAGGAAACACTTCCTGTTAATGTTTCCATATAGTGGTATAAACTGTTAGTGACATATTTTTTTGCGTTCACTTCAGTGCATCCACAAAAACATTATTGTGATTATTAAACAACAACTAAAACTACAAACATGAAAATGTGAGATACAAACATGAAAGATGTTTCCTCATAAAATTAGCAAGGCACTCAATTCTATTTTTATTTTATGAACAGAATATAGGAATCTTCTAAAAGTTTCCACAATGTTATATGTTGGTTGTAAACAATGAGTGTGGAAGGAGTAAGTAACTGGTCCTCTCTGGAGAGCTTATAGCCCACATTTAGCTCCATTTGAGTTCCTCCTTTTTGATTTTCTCAAAGAAGCTTTAAGTTGACGAAAACATTTATAATGATGATGGGAAAGCAGCGGTACATCAATGGGTAATTGAAATTCTATATAGAGCTTAAAAAGAGTGTAACTTTTTGAAGAACCCTGATATTAACCCTGATATAATGTCCATGCTGACCAACCCAATGTCCTAATAATCTTTTTGAAACCTGCTAAAAATCAGTTATTTACTAAAAATAAAAAGGTTCATAATAATTTTGTGTAATAATGAAGTCAGAAACATGAAACAGGGTATGCACTTAATTTGCAGCCAGTGGGTCACCATAGTGTGCAAACATTTTATGCTGTTTACTTAATTTGATTTAAAACACAGCCTCCGTGGTGTTGGGCATAGGTCACTGGCTCAGTAGAATGGTTTGAATTTTTGTTCCCATTTCCCTTTAAATCGGACTCTGAGGCTGAAGATTAAAGATGAGACCGCATATAGCTAAGAAATCTTAACTATGACTACATTTTTGCAACTCAGATATGTAAAAAACAACTGTGTTCTTTTAAATGTTATTAAAGCATTATGATTACACAATAAACACTATATAATATCAAAACAAAATAAGTTACATTAGTTACAGTGCATTAAAACTATTTGGAGCAAGAATTCTTTTCAGTCTATAATAAGTGTAGAAGAACAAATATCCCAAGAATTTAGCGAGGACTAACGCTGCCTTGCTGTCTTAATGTCTACATAGGCAGCTGAATAAGTCAAATTATTCTCAATATTTAGCATCGTGCCACTTGGATGCTTACTCATTATACACTTAATTTACTGTTTATATTGTAAGAAACCTTAGTAGTGAGGAAATTAAGGCATCTAGGATTTCTAACAGTCTACTTCTCGAGAGCTTGCATGTAAAATGCTGCCTATGTAGACAGATCTCTAGGTTTTCTAACACATCCAAAATGTAATCATATCCCCAACTGGACAGTGTAGTTCTTGGATTAACTAGTACAGGTGCAGATAGGTCATCTCACAGGATTCACAAACTTATTTCTGCAACTGCAGAGCATGAAACCTACCTGGTTGGCCATGTAGGCTGTTTGCCGTGGAAGGGTAAGAAACGGTGATGCTATAACCGGAGACTGAAGGTTAATAGGCAGAGGTCGATGAGGATGTACAGTAGGTGGGCTCTGTAGGGCACTGGCAATGCCCATACCCACTGTTACTGGCATGGGGTGGCTGATGTGAAGGGGTTGGTACTGAGCAGGGCACTGGGGTAATTGTCGCAGACTGCATGAGTGGAAAGTAGGAGAAGGCAAAAGAGGCTCTGCACTGACTTGACATGGCTGAAAAAGAGAAAGACCAGGGTATTACAAGAAAGTACCAGAATAATTGTTATTCTACATGAGCTTTGGGTGACACATAATTTACTCCTCCTGGACGTTTCAAGTTTTTGGCCTTTATCTCTCCCTTCAGACCTACTGTATTTTCAATAACCATTAAATCATCCACACCCGAATTCTTCATAGCTCCCTGCCCCATCATGTGGGTGTGGACAATTTGGGAATAAGAGATGTTTTATCAGAGAGCATTTTTTAGCTATGACTTCCTTTTAGTTAACTCAAATGAGGTGTTATTTGTAGCACATAGGATTGTTAAGATTGCTCAGCAATCAGTCAATGTTCAAAATGTTAAAAAATAAAAGACATTTTAAAACTTATGTGAGAATGAGTATGCCTTTTATTGTCATTATACACATGTACAATGAGATGGAAAGCAACTCATTTTCAGTGCAAACATATAACATAAAATAGAATAGAAAATAGAATAGAAAATAAGGTGCCAGGTTCTGAGGAGCTATTTACACTTTTCTATACATATAACTGTTGTATACAATGTTTGTTATTGCACGTAATTAAATATTGAACAGTAGTAGTTAGTCCGAGAGTAGCATATGTACAGATATTGCACAGAAATGTATGTCAATGATATCAGATATGACTAATATTGTTAAAGTCAGTACCCTTGTGCGTTTAAAGTGGTTATGGCTTTAGGGAAAAAACAGTTTTTAAGTCTGTTTGTCTTTGTTTTGATGCACCTGTATCGGCTGCCTGAGGGCAACAGGTCAAACAGTTCAAAGCCAGGGTGAGAGCTGTCCTTTATGATGTTTTCTGCTCTGCTGAGGCAACGGGAGTTGTAAATGTCCATCAGGGAGGGGAAAGGGCTGTAGCCGTTGCTAAGCCTTCTTGATAAGGGCTGTGGTGTTGTCTGTCCAGGAGATGTCAGCGGAGATGGTCAGCAGAGCCACTCTATCCATTGATGTAGAGGGGGGCTAGATATGTGGTTTGCCTTCTGAAGTCGACAATGATCTCCTTAGTCTTCTTGGTGTTCAGAGGCAGGCTATTCTCTGAACACCGAGCTGTCAACTTCAGGACCTCCATTCTGTAGGCTGTCTCATCTCCCTTTGATATAAGCCCGCGCACTGTGGTATCATCCGCAAATTTCACGATGAGGTTGGTGTTATGGGATGGACTGCAGTCATAGGTGTATAGGCAGTACAGGAGGGGGCTAAGCACACAGCCTTGAGGGTAGCCAGTGCTCATTGTGCGAGTCGAGGATCGGTGGGGGCCGAATCTCACAGTCTGGGGCCGATTGGTTAGAAAGTCCTTTATCCAGGCACATGTCAGAGGAGGGATGCCAAGAGTTCCCTCAGTTTGGTAATGAGAATGTCCGGGATTATTGTGTTAAAGGCTGAACTATAGTCCACGAAGAGCATCTGGACATAGCTCTGCCGCTGCTCCAGGTGGTTCAGAGCAGAGTGTAGCGCTATAGCAATGTCTGTTCTTTTTGTATGCAAACTGGTGGGGGTCGAAATCTGGGGGTCCTTGATGTGCTGAAGAATCACTTTCTCAAAGCACTTCATGATTACCGGAGTGATGGCCACAGGCCAATAATCATTTAGGTCGGTGGTGGGAGACTTCTTCGGCACTGGGATGATTGTGGCCTTGTTGTTTTCTATAATAAAATTGTTTTGTATAATAAAAGTTTGTGATGCAAGATTTCCAAATAAATGTATGAAATTTTGTTTGCAAAGTGAGACACAAAGTAACCATAGCTTGTCACCCAGATGTATGGTTTTGAACAAGGCCCTGCTCTTAGGCCACATTCACATGACAGGCGACAAAACAGATAAGCTCAGCCTTATCGAATCCACTCTAAAAGCGTCCACATACATCCATGTTTAGCAGTTTAGCTCTTAACTTAGCAGTTTAGCTCTATTTAAACTTGCGTTACTAAGGGTGCTGAGAAATTGTGAGAATCTGCTTTTTCGAGAAAGCCTAAAACAATTTTCATAAAAAAAAGTTACATTTGGTGTAACACTAAAAGAAGTACAAAGGAATTCAAAGCCTTTCTAAATTATTATAGGCCATGTGTTCTCACCAGTAATTTAAAATAATTGTTATTTCAATACAAGTCACATTTTGCTTTGTTCATGTTAAGCCTAGATTGTACTGCTTGAGTCACATTTACTGAGACATATCAAACAGTTTATTATTCATGGAGGCGTAAAACTGGGTCAAAGTGCAGTATGAACTGCCCTATTGTTGTGGTTACGATGGCGGTTCCCAGCATCATCTGCGTTACAGAACGCTTTCAAACTAAAGGCTTTATGGGAGCGTGTTTAATCAGAGATGACAAGCCACACCTTTGGTTTTTTTTTAAGAAATGAAATTTATTAGTATAAATCTAACAAGTGCATGTACCCCCATGTCTGTGTGGCTTTTCTCTGGGTTTGAAAACATCCCAGTATGAGTCAAGTCAAGTCAAGTCAATTTATTTGTATAGCGCTTTTTACAATAGACACAAAGCAGCTTTACAGAGTTTAGAACAACAAGACCAAGAACCAACCCCCCCTGTTGAGCAAGCCAGTGGGCGACTGT
>JAYDZF010000009.1:2618777-2630658 GCA_034509105.1 Microcambeva barbata | reverse complement strand
ATTACAGGAAGAAACCTTGGAGGAACCAGGCTCAGCAGGGGCCCATCCTTCATGGGTGGACTGGAGAATATTATAAGATCCATAGCTCAACAGCAACTAAAATTACGCAAGAGGAAAAGCCGTAACTTGCAAAAAACATGATAAATAGGAGCTCTTGAATAATCAGTCCAGTTTTCTTAAATGAGTGTGATGCTTTGCGATGGTTTGACGTGCCATGTCCAGGGTGCATTTTTGTCCTTTTGCCAGTGTGACTCTAGACCCATGGTTGGCCTGTAATGCTTAATATCTATATAGGTAGTGAAGCACATTGAAAAAGCTTCAAAGCATTAAATAAAATACTGAGCCCAACCATTGGAAAAAGTAGATTGTGATGACCTAAAATGTGGGATCTATTGACTTATGCCTATGATATTCAAAATAGATATTTTTTAAACTATATGAATAATATTCATATTGTAGCACAACCCAGTTAACACACACACACACACACACACAAACACACATTGTAACTAATACAAAAACATAAACAACTGCAACAGAAATCTTAAAGCCGGTCATTGCTGTGGTCATCAACGCGAACGTTTTCAACTCCTTTAATGCTGTCTTGTAGCAATGCATAATTCACTGATAGTGAGGCTCCTTCATTTAAACCAGAATAAAGACTGTTCCAAATCCTCCATGGCCAGATGCAGAGAATTAATTAATTAATCTTGTTTCTGACAGTAAGTCTTGGCTAAATGAGCCTGGATGGCCATTTTTCTAAGGCAATGAAACAATACAGATTTGGCATTACGACATCTAAGCTTTGCTAACCAGGATAAACATGATTTCGTTGTTTATCTGAATGTGTGAGGATGTTCGTGTGCAGGATATAATGCACATACCTTGTCAAACCTATAGTTAGCAGCGGATGGTGTCTTGTTAGAGGAGGATTTTCTGTACACGGGTTGTGGGTGTGAGGGACTGTGTGTTCTTCTCCAACCCACTGATCTGTACAGGAAGGAAGAGAGGAGTTACCATTACAGGAACCAGCACACTACACACGGCATGGAAGTAACCTTCCTTCCAAGTGCCCGGGTTCAATCTGTGCTTATCCTGGCAACAAGACACAATGTAAAGTATTAACAATGGTTTCTTAGATCCAAGTGATTTTGATGATCATTTTACAAATTATTTTTTAATAATTTCACAGTCCTGTTCTTGTTAATTAAACTTTTCTGAGGAAGGAAAATTTCTCCCGAACGATCAAGGCAAGGCAGTCTTTTTATATAGCACATTTCACACACAATGGCAATTCATAGTGCTTTACATCAAGGAAAATAAAAACATTAAAACATTCCTGAAATCTAGAACCTCAAAAAGGCTTATGGCAGTTACCATTAAACAAATCGAATACATTAAATCAGGAGATATAAAGTGCTTTAAAAACTGAGAACACGAGAAAAGGAAGTATAGTAAAATAGTTTATAAAAAGTGCATTATTTTTATTTTAAATTAAGGATTTTATTACATCAAGGCTGAGGAGCTGTACTAATAGAGTGCAAAATTTAACCAGGATTTAAACATTTCTACATTTGAGGCAGATATCGGATGTAAGCTCTAATCTGTTTTACTTATGTGCAGCATGACAGCTAAATGCTGCAGTCCCTAAATCCCTTGTTTTTCCCTCATCAATTAACATCACAATTAGGAAAACATTATCTTAGCTCATTTAGCTTCAGACATGTCTAAATTTCATCTGTCTTTGCAAATTCAATCAGAGTCGATATTTCTCAAAAATACAAGACAAGATGGATGACTGTTTGCATAGTGGGTCACCCCTGTAGCCCACACATTTACCCATATCACGCTCTATGTATCATCTTACATTTGTAAAAGCCCAGACATTCCCTTATTTATCTGTTTTAGATTGATCAGTAAAGACAGGAAACGTAGACTTAATGTGGGTGATTAGTGTAGACACATGGTTGATAAGTAATTAATGTAGACATCTAGTGTATTTCCAATAGTTCACGTACATTTCTGAGTTTTGACACGTTAAATGTAACTGGACCTGGACATTTGTGCCGGAAACACTTTATTTCATCAAATGATAGCATACATAAAAAATCAGCATTTTAAGAACATGCATTATCAGGAAAACATAGTTTACAGTAGGTGGTAAATATGAAACACTTTCCAATTCCATTAAAAAATCCCAGATAAACATAAAGTGAATGTCAATAGAAATTTACCCACTTACTAGTTATTAACAGTATACAAGTGGTAAAGAGACAATGGTAACATAGTGGGTGAGTTTTGGACCATAAACTGAAAGGTTGTCCAAGATAGTCCAAGCTCTGCACTTTGCCACTGCCCAAGGGGCACCATACTATAACTGACCGTGTGCTTTAACAAAAGCTTACAAACAACCTTTATACAAAGAAAAAAAATAATTTCACTGTAAACCTATATATAAATGTGTAACATACACTTCTGATCAAAATTTTAAGACCAGTTAAAAAATGCAAGAATTACATTTTGCACTATTGGTTTAAAAGAAGGTTCTAAGTAGAGCTACGCAATGCTGAAAGAAGAAATGGGTGCAAAAAACTTTTAACCAACCAGTTTTTTTGACAACTAAATTTATAGTCAAACATGATTTTCTTCAGCTGATCAAAAATATGTGCAAAATTTTGTATTCCATGTCATTTTCTTTCAAGTATTCACACAGTTAAGACCCCCTGATGGCAAAAGCAAAGAAGCTTAGTGACTGACGTTGACATTACACATCTAGACATGGCCCCATGCAAATGCTCTATGCCTGTGTGAATGCCTCTGTTCGGGGCTCTGACTCAGTCTCAATGTTTAAGTCTAAATTAAAAACATATTTATTTACTCAAGCTTTTGATTAAGCCTTTAAGCCCCCAAACTAGGGGTGTGTGGTTCTGGTCCTTGTGTCTTGGGTCTGGACGGTCTGATGCTCTCATGTTTGTCGGATTCTTGCCACAACATGTTTGCTTCTAACTGCCTCTAATTTTACGTTCAGGGCTAGGGTTGTCCACCCAAATATAGACAAAGGAGCAGAGCTTGGAGGTTCTTGGTCATAGACACTTGTGGTGATCAGGGATATTGGGTTGCTGTCGCTCTGTTTCTTCTGTCTGATCACCCTGGTTTGATGAAAGCAGGTGAGGTGGGTGCTGATGTCCTGTGAAAGCGCCGGAGTCTAAAGCATCTCTCTACTCTCTGTTTACACTTAGATATTTCACTTTTTAACTAAATTTTCTGCTGTTTCACTCCAAGGTGAAATTTCTGATCTGTTCACCTCCATAGCATGCACATCGCGACTGACATGCCAACAAATCCTGCTCCTGAAAGATGAGACTGGGCCAGGTGTGTTGCTCAAAGAACTTCCGAAACCCACAACGGACTATTTCTAGAGCTCTTATATATCCAGTTTTTGCAAGTTATAACTTTTAGTCTTATGTAATTTTAGTTGTTGTTGAACTATTATTTTTGGTGTGTATAATATTCTCCAGTCCACCTATGGGTGTGCCCCCGGTGAGTCTAGTTCCTCCATGGTTTTTCCATGCCACTGTCGCCCTTGGCTTGCTCAATATGGGGATTTTGGTCTGGTGGTCCTAAACTCTGTAAAGCTGCTTTGTGACAATGTCTATTGTAAGAAGCACTATATAAATAAATTGACTTGACTTGAATCACTGCATCAAGCACTGACGCTGACAAAAACAACGTGAACATTTTTGAGGAGCAACTGGTGTCAAAAATCAGAAAATACAGCCACCTATAAATCTTTTCTTAAGAAGGACCACCGTTACAACCAAATTTAAATGCGTTACGCCCCTTATATGTGCTGCAAGTGAGTTTAAACACTCATCGCTAGGGATGCACAACCCCTTCGATTGGCATTCGTGTCATACTCTGTGCGGAAAGTATAATCAAGACTTAAAGAAGGCCTCTCACAACGTGCCATCACTGCTGAAGTTTGACGCAGTAAGACCTTTTTGCATTTATTAAAAGCTGCTGAGAGTTATGGAACAAAAAAGTCGAGTAGTAGACTTAAAAAAAGACATGGGACGATCTTCCCCCCAAGGCCGATTCTGGTGCTGACTGCAGCTCAATAACCAACAAAAGACATCAACAAGGGAAAGACTTCAGAAACAAATAATGTCTTCAAAGGCCACGTCTACTTCAACACCACAAAATAACCCACTAGGACATTAAAAGGTGGAAAAAAGTTTTATTCTCTGATGAGAAATAATTTAACCTTGGCGGTCCTGATGACTTCCAACATTACTAGCATGACAATGTGATCCCACCTGAGATGTTTTCTGTGTTGAATGAACATGGTTGGAAATTGTAGCAAGATAATGTTGCTTTCATGTGTAGGTCATGTGTGCCAAATCATCACAGGACAAATCACACTCAATCACTAACTCACAATATCCCAAGCTGACATTTTCAGTTTGGTTTGGAAGGTAGAGTATGCACAGCTGGACAAAAGTTATCACTACATCTGTGGTGTTTGAAAGCTTACCTGGAACTCCACTAATTTTTTAAGGCTTAGTCAGTGAACTGAAGCATTGTTGTAGTTTTGTAGCGTTTTAATCTTGTTTTGATGGCATTTGAGCCAGAGCATTAGGGGTCATCTGACACTTGTCACGAGGTAAATGTAGATGAAATAACCTTCACTGTTTCACTGAAGAGTATCTGTTTCATTAAAAGGACGAGTGAAGATGAATTTTAACACTTTTATGGTAAACTGATCTAAACATCTGTGTCAGTTCAATAGGTGATACTTTATTTTACAGTTTGGACAGGCTGCCACACACAAGGTCTACTATCTACTATCTGCTATCTACTACTCCATGGTTTAGATGGGTTACACAAGAGATTTTCTGCAATTGTTTGTGCATGTTCCCATAAAATGGACTGCTCCCCCAGTGTTTCTGGGGGTTCCAGACTCCTTATAACCATGGCCATGATGCAGCTGTTGCTAAAACATTTTGCAATAAGTACTAATTAAATATCAATATTTAATTATTTTTATATTTACCTGAGCTTCTGTATGGTGTTCTTCTTGTTGGTGAAGAGCAGCTGAAGTAGAGTCTTTCTTTTAAGACAGAAGAGCAGACTTGCAGTGAACAGGAAGAGCACAGTGACCAGTAATCCAATAGTAACTGCCTGGGTATCAGCTGATGTTACATAAGACAACACACACATTAATACACACACATGCAGATCTAAGGTACAGCACAGAACAAAAAGGGGAAGACAAAACACAGAAAAAGAAGTTTACCAAAGCATGTTCAAAGCACTATATGATCGTTCAGTGTAGACTCCTAACATACAGCCATGGCAAAAAATAAGAGACTTACCGGAAACTGACTAAATTAGAGAGGGGGCACTGATAATTAAAAAGGAACTGTGTGCAAGAAGGCAGCATAAAGATTTTGATATAAAAATAGGTCCTTAATAATGAATGACCGTACCAGCTGTTTGCATAGGTCCGCTGTCCACACTGCCACCAAACCCCGCCCTATCACAGAGTGGTGGGGCCCAATGAGCTTCACAGTGGCAGTTTTTTTTATTATTACAGACCTGCAAGAGAAAAATCTGCATTAACATGAAATGAAAGAAATGCTATTTTTATTTGTCCACTGTGAAGAATTTTTCACTAGCATTCTAATTGAATTACTGATGGCAGACATTTCTAGTCACACAGCTACATTTCCAGCAGTATTGTCCAAAGACTGTGACAATATATTGTCTTATGGGTTAAGAGCCCAACAGTGGTGGGGCTTGAGACAGTCTTACTAGTACTGTTCCTTATATGTTTGGATACAACCAAAAAGAGACAGAGACATTTAAACAACTGTACCAGATATATAATATTCCTAAAAACACTTTTTTAAACATTTAGAATCGAAACATTTCATATTTTCAAAATTTAATGAAATATTATCTGAACCAACATTATCTCACCTTGAACATCATACCCTTCTAAATGTACAACTTTTATGCAGTTTGATGTCATATGACAAGGAGTCCATCCATGACAAGCTAGACATGTGGAAACTACATATTCACAAGGATGTACAAGAAATAAGGAAATGCCTTTTACAAAAGCACAAAAACAATCCATTAATCCGAGAATGAAGCTAAAGAGTACCTACATCAGTCAAGTTTAAGGTGCTTTACCGAACACAACTATGTATTTAAATAATATATCCACAAAACTTTTGCAAACTCAAAACGAGGCTTTGGCTTTGGACTGTTAAAAAAAAAAACCCGTCACAACTTGTGTGGTTAAAGAAAAGGGCATTTTGTATTGCACTGGAAAGACTGATTTATATAACTAGGGGAAGGCAGGGATAATTTGCAAGTGTGAAAGCCTTGATTAGAAGGCAAGATACCCAGATATTTGACAGTGCTGTATGCTGTGTCTCTAAGTGGTTATTATTTGTTATCTTGCCTATCTTTAATTGTATTTGAAAAATGTGAAATAATATGCTATTTGTTTTCTCAATTTCTTATTGAAACTATGTCAATATGCTCAATGGTTTTTAAAAAGACATTACTAAAAGAGACATTCACACTAGACCCCCAATGATAGTTTGTTTGACACATCAGTCCATGTTACTGTCCAATTAAAACTACAGCTCCTGTATTTTTTTATTCCTGGGTGGCGTGGACTCACAGCACCCAGTGAAGCCTCCTTTAAGACCAAGTCTATGTTTACTGGATTAAGTAACCTGTGATGTGAGAACATTCCATAAAACAAACACAATTCTCTTATTATTTTCATCCTGATTAAACAAACAACAACTGAAAATGAAATTGGAACATCTGGAGTGGAGAAAAATGCCCATCAGCATTTTTCCTGCATTGTGCTTTTGCTGTGTTTTCAAAACCTCCCTCAGTTCTTTGGTTGTGGTGGGAGGCAAAGGAGGGGTCAGCATGATGTTTAAAACGTACAGAACCAGACAATTCACATCAGGCTTTGATAAGCAACATGGGAGATCTATGGGGTAATGGCCCATGAGTGTGGATGTGTGTGTGTGTGTGTGTGGACTGGCTATAATTAATCACTGAGGTGAAAAAATACATCTCTTTTATTCTTGTGCTTGTTTTTTTAATATTTAAGCTGTGTTTTGAGTGGACATGAGTAATTTAACAGGCTACTAAACTTTATCGGCTCCCCTAGAGTTCACAAGTGAGTGAATGTGTGTTTCACAGCACAAATTTGGTTAAAATGCAGAGGGCAATTTGACTGAATATTTATAAATCTGAGTATTCTAAATCTAAATTCTAAAATTAAAAAAATGAGAGAGACCCAACCAGACTTTATTTTTAACTCACCCATATATGAACAACAGGTAAATTGCTGTTCTTGTGGCTGCAAAGCCAATGTGGCCACAAGGCCCTGTGATGAACTGGTGTTCTGCTCAGAGCCTGTCTTTGAAGGGCAATACTTATTCCAGAATCACATTAAGATTAAACAAGAGATTTCATAGAAACACAAACACTAAACTATTTTTATATGATTTAAGCATGAAAAGCAAACCACTCTGTGTGTTCCGTTAAGTACCATGATGGCAAATGAATTAAATCATGTGAAAACCCCTATGGTATTTTGTAAACAAAAACACATTTAGAAATTTCATTTTTTATTCCTTTCACAATTCATGATCCACCAAAGGCTTAGTCTTTTGAAAAGAACAATTGTAGAGCAACATATACAGTACCAAGATGTACTTGTAAATGTACAACTGTACAAAATGTTTTATGGATTTTTTTTTGTGTGGACGGTATACTTACCCCTCTGCTATGGCACTTTCCGGAACAGTCATGAACCCCGAACACACTGACATTCTGACACTGTCTGTTTAAACACATCTGTAACAGGAGGAAAACAGCATTTAGTAAATATCACCTAAACACATTTGGGATATAGTTTTAAAACATTGGTCATACCATGCTCTCTGCACACTTTGTGCCTGCCAGCACCAATCCAGGGTCAGGCATGTCATCACCAAGATAAACATGTGTCCCCCGACAAAGTATACGACCCCCTTTTTGAAGGGGGATGTTAGTCTCGATGGACACAGCATTGGTGCCAATGACGGGTCTGCTGGCACCTCCCTGGCACTGGATCTTTCCACACTTAGCGTCTCTGTAACATATGCAGACTGATTAGGAGGGAAACATGAATGCATAAATTAAGCAAATGTTTAATTTGGCTTTGTCAGTAGATGTAATTGTTTCACTTGTTACAAAAACAAGATTTTTCAAGCAATAATGTCATTACACTAGGCAAGCCATAGCCTAGTAGTAAAGATACTGGACTAGTAATCAGAAGGTTGCTGGTTCAATCACCATTGCCAGGTCGCTGCTGTTGGGCAACTTACTAAAGCCTCAATTTCTCAGAATGTACACTGTATCTGGAATGCACTTCATTTTGGATAAATGTGACTCATTAAGGCCAAAAATGCTTTTCAATGTGAGATGAAATGGATAGCACTGTCAATTCACAGCCAGAAGATCCTGGGTTATTTCTGTGCATGCTTGCATGTTCTCCTTGTGTGGGTTTACTCCAGGAGCTCTGAATTACTCCCACAGTCCAAAAACATGCAGTTAATCAGAATCAAAGAATTGCCCTATAGGTGAATGTGTGTCCAATATCCTTTTGGCACTTTGTTGATAGTGTTAGATGTTCTTCAATATGATGGAATCTGCCCTTGAAATAAGAAAACAATTGTGAAACATGAGTGTTTGTCTACCGTGCTTCACATTTGGCAAATGACCCTCTGGAATCCTTGCCACAGTTGCCATAGGGATCTCCAGCTGAGTTCACCCTCTCGAAACAGATTCCTGGTGCTGGCTTGGCTCCTGAAGTAAAAGAGATTTTTGCTGCATCAGTTTTGCGTAATGATGCGACCTGCACAAATGAACCCAATATGAACGATCCTTTAGCAAGGTAGAATGATACTTGTTGAAAAGTCACAAAAATAGCGGAAGAAGAAAAAAAGAAGCACGATAAGTAAACCTAATACGTTAAAGGGTTTTTCAAACCGTTTCCATGTACAGTAGACCACTGACGTATAAACAGTTTTACATCTTGGGTTACAAAAGATTTGTTTCAAACTAAAATGTTAAATAAGAAAATGGCCCCAAAAAGGGAGCAGAGTGGTGTGAAAATGAAAAAAGAAATGTATGATTGTGTATGGAAAAACACAGGTACTGTACTAAAATATGATGTGTGAAGTTAATTTTTGTGTTTACTACACTCTGTTCTAAAATTTAAGTATAATATAATTTTAAATTTACCTGCATTTATAACAAAAAAGTGAACATCAGACAATAGCAATATTGTGTAATGTGGAGGTTTAGGACTTATGACATGAATGAATTCTATACACATTATTTTGTATTGGAAAAAGTAGGTTTAACAAACAAACATTTTGTTCTTTTGGAACCATTTAAATTCTAAATACATTTTCTTTGTGACTCATTTTCCCCAGCATCATGCCATTTTAATGCCATAAGCACAAAATGTTTTAATTGAGCATGTAGCCACTCATGCATCACTGCTTTCACAAATTTTCCTCCCCATATAAAACTTGTTTGAGTCGTCCATAAAGGTGGAAATAAGATGGTGCTAATTATGGGCCATGAGGTCTGTTACACTGAAGGTTTAATTAAGAGTGAGGGGTATATGTAAGCCCTTGTGATTAGAGACTAACCTGAACCCCACAGTGTGATGCACTGCTGTTCGTGAGTTTGGCAGATGCCATTGTAGCAGTATCCATCGACGCTGTGGCAGGCATGGCCATCATGCAGGTAGACGTTGGCTGGGCAGTGAGGGCTAGAACCAGTACAGAACTCGGGAAGGTCACAGGAGTTGCTTGACTCTCTGCACGGGGTTCCAGCAGGCTTTAGCTACACAATGAAAACATAACAAACAGGCATAAAATGAGCTTTTTTTTTGTTTTTGTGTCTATGTGAAATGTCAATGAGGATCATTTAAATTACACATACAATCTAGATGTGACAGGCAGAAATAAAAAAAATGAAGCATTTGAGGATGAACAGAACCTTACGGTTACTAGCATTTATCGGGTAAGTGGGTGTTAATGTAAAGCCCTATTTATCAGAGCTCCTCAGACTGTATCACACAGTGTTTCTCTCCCTACTCAGTGAACTCTGCTCTCTTTTTTATGCATCTTGAGACTCAGAGAAAACTTTTGGTGTCTTCTTGGAGTATAAATGACAGTTCCTGTTGTGCTCACTAATGGAGCAAAAAGAATGCGTTTTCCCCTTTTGCACTTTCCCTATTTATTTCTTGTAAGAATGATGTGACAATGCAGTGAAATGAAACTGTAAGTGAGAGGGGGAAAGATGAAACAAGTACCTTGCAGTCCTTACAGCACTGTCCATGAGCACACACAGCATCTACTTTTAGAGTACAGGTAGTAGCATTGCAGCATGGATTCATGCACTCCTGAAATGCATCAACATAATAAAAGTACAAATTGTTAATTGTTTATCATAGTTTCAAGACAGATCTGAACTGATAGCTGTAAAACAATATTTGTTTGTTGTATGAGCCAAATCATTGTGTTAAATGGCATGTGGCATTAGTCTTTTTTCTTCTAGGGCAAGCCACAGCCTAGTGGTTAGGGTGCTGAACTAGTAATCAGAACATCACTGGTTAAAGCCCAACAACTGCAAAGTAAAATCTGATAAAATGTTAAAGCCCCCCTTAGTTTTGAAAAAACATTTTTTATGGTGCATGTTTACACATCTGGACTATATTATTGGTTCCTGAGGAAACTCAGCTGTTATATTTTAAAGATGTTTGCTTATTTTAAAACCCTTGATTTCATTTCAGTAAAATGAGTAAATGACTAATAAAGAAAACGTGAAATCAAAACTAGGAGTCTAGCTAGGGTGTCATCTGGGCGTGCACCAGGTGTCAGTTCCCTAGAGGATCTGATTAAGAATATTAGGTAAATTTCAGATGGGAAGCAATAACTTCAAGACCCAGTCTCTAGGTCTTTCACATCTTCACTCATTTTCTTTCCACACACCCCACTAGGCTGGCCTTCGAAAAAGGGTTGGGCAGGGTTGCCAGGTGCAGCAAAAATACGCAGCCCAAAGTTTCACTTGCTTGCTCTTTCTCTCTCTCTGTCCTTATGTTCTCCTGGTTCTAGTATCGTCTTGCACATGTTTGCAAGCCTTCCAAATTATGATTCACTAGTCAGGATGTGGACATTTCGTGTTGACATCAGATCATCCACCACCCACTCTCTCAAGGTGTTTTGGCAGCCACCAAAGTACATTTTTAAACTAGCCCTCAGATTATGCAGCCCATGTCTGTCATGTTTGTGAAGTTGGAAATTTGTTAGAAAATCAGTTGTTTGTCAAAGAAGAAAAATGCAAATTTCATTGCCAATGTGTTATAATTTTACATAACATAATCAACACCAAAAGGGTAGTCATGGATGACCACAACCCCAAAGCTGTGGTCAATTAGCCGGTTTTGTTAGCTTTTAAGGGACTACAAAAATATCTAGGTTTTGCCAATTTTTATCCCAGTTTCATTAAATTTCTGTAACACCAACCACGCCGGAAGCCGAACTGCGGTTCGACGGCGTGATCGGTACCGTTACAATTTCATCAAATTCTGGTACCAAGATCCTGAAGCTGAAGGAAGCATTCACGTTTGCTTCTGTACTTGTTCATCCTGATCCTATGAAACCTTTTATAGTTGAGGTAGATCCTTCAAAGGTAGGTGTATGAGTGATACATTTACATTTACATTTATGGCATTTAGCAGACGCTCTTATCCAGAGCGACTTACAAATGATGTACATTTTAC
>JAYDZF010000009.1:2581085-2604194 GCA_034509105.1 Microcambeva barbata | reverse complement strand
GCTATGTCTTTTAGCAGGACTACATTAACAATCTAAAGTACTACATTTCATACATGGTCTTCTGTCGGGAAAGCAGGTTTCAAGGTCAGACACTGATTTTGACAAACTTCAGTCTGTCTTTGCCAGTCAGGTTCTATTTATAATCCTGCTCAGTAAGAAAATAGGAACAATGCATTTTACCTTGTCTACGTAATTGGCGATTTCAGCCATCCTCTGCTTCACCTTCTCAACATCTTTGCCCTGTTTATGATACTTGAGAAAAACAGAAATTGATTAGCTTATTGGACAGACAGACATACAGACAGACAGATAGAGAGATGAACATTAGGTGAGAACTTGTCTTAAACACTGTAGATCCTCTCAGAATGTCTCAGAAATTTAGGCTGCAAGTGGCTAAATTTTTTAAACATTGTGATGGGATATGTTTTGGAACTAAACCCAATAATGCCAATCCAGCAGGATTTCCCTGCCAGAGATAATCCAAGTATTGTGGCTATTTACATTGCATTATGGTCAGATTTCACTGGTTTAGGGTCAACTGAAAGATCCAACAGAAGAATGTCTGATCAATAAACTATTACGTAAAACTTGCTTTCAAGTTATGCAACCAAATTGCAATTGAAACCCTAAACACAAGATCACCTCCAAACAAAAAAAAAATAAAGGATTAGATCAAGTCTGATAGCTCTCACTCAAAATGCCTTAAATTTGCCTACATTAAGGTAATGCACATTTCTGGCATTTAGCAGACATCATCATCCAAAGCAACATTTAGATAATTAGAATATACAGTCTGAGCAACTGATGGTTAGGGGCCTTGCTCAGGGGGCAGCAGCAGCAACTTTGCTGTTGTGGGGCTTGTACCAGCAAACTTTTTTTCAATTCATGTAAAAATTGTAGTGACGTCAGTTTCACCAAAATTTATGAGTGCATGTGGTAACCCACTCTTGACACAACATTATGGGGCTTTGGCCATCCCTCTGCTCTGACAAAGCCTATCTGTATGTTAACACCTGACTCTCTAATAGTACCGCTGTTGAGTCAATCCCTTTTTATTAGCCAGTGGTGTAACTATGTGGGATGCAGGGGTCAATGGCGAGGGCCCACTGCTGCCAGGTCATTAATATTGTCTTAGAAAATATTTGTTAAAATTTTTTAAACCAAAGGGAGAAATGATTATAAGAATTATAAGGAATCGGTTACACTGGGTTTCAATTGCTGTTATGCTGGCGTGCGTTTCAATCTAGGTTGCCAGATTTGCATTATTCTCTTACATTGCTTTATATTTGTAAAATCAGACGACATGTCTTTAGACTTTATTCATTAAAATGAGTGCTAGATAAATGACAGTAAAATAAAACAATAAATAAAGAATACAATAATAAAAAATAAGTAATAATACAATTATTTATTATTCAACATATAAATTATATATAATTTAATAAAATTAGTTTTTACGGTCAAAAGACATCCTGGGGTCCTGAAAAAGATGTTGATCTGTTTCAGATGGGTCAAATTACTGGCATGCATCAAGTAAAGAAAACATCTAAGAAGAATGCTGAAACTGCTAATAACTAAGAATGCTTTAATAACTGTCCTCAGCATTATTTAAAATCTTGAATGATCTTGATTTGCGATCACTTGTGCTACAGAAGACTTTGAGCATTGGTCTGAATCATCAGTACAAGATCTTGGGTGAAAAATAAATTTCACTCTGTACAGAAATAAATGTTGTAACTTTGTTTGAGGAAACCACTGCAAATCTGTGTCATAATCAAATCAAAATATTAGCGTGACCTTTAGCCAGGCATTGTGAATGGTGGGCCCAAGTCTGCACTAGGGCCCATGAGCTCCTGATCTCAGTGGTACTTGGATTTCTTTTTACTAATACTAGTGGAAAATAAAGTTGTTTTTTATTAGTAGCATTTCAGACGTCGCTATGGTAAGTAGTCAGACACTTGATAATAGTCTCAAAAAAGAGTAGTTCAGTGACAGAGTAACCGAAAGCCATTCATTATTCATGGGAGCCAATAATATGTTTAAGCAATGAGAGGTGGAGAAACATCATCAGTAACTGAGACGACCACAAAGAAATTATACATTTTTTATGTAACAGAGAACTGTTACATAAACATCTAGTACATCAAAATTCCATTACATGCATTTCAATTACATTATTTACTGTCAAACTATGACTACTGTCAAAATTATGATAGAGCTGAAGCTGGGTCACATTGCTCACTCACCCACTCAGCCAAGCACTCACTCTCTCAGACACAAACAGACCTTGTCATCATTTCCCTTACAGCTGACGGATATTTTTCAAAAGCATACTACTTCATTTTTTCCTGTCTGGCCACTAACTACTAGTGTACCACGTCCTGTGTAAATCCCCATTCTGACCTCCTTTTGGAATCGGCTGAAAGAATGAGAAGACCTTTCCTGCATTTTATGTTTTATAAGAAATATTTTAAAAAAAACCTGACAGACATACCTCCCTGTTGTCCGCCACAATAATGAGCTCTACATATTTAGTGGTCTTCTGTGCATCCCTTTTAGGCTGTAAGAAATAAAAGAGGGCTGATGAGCATATAGTGTAAATAAGTAGTTCTTACAAATTGCCCAGACAAACATCAAAACCACTAAATGGAGAAGTGAAATAAACTGATTATCTTTTTATCACGCCATCTGTTTGTGAGTGGGATATATTATACAGTGATTGAACATTTTATCCTGGGAGAAAGGCAAAAAAGTTGTATCTCACTCTGGAATAGAGGGATTGAAACAGTCCTCCAACATTTTCTTCTTTCATGATAGAGATGTTGTGTCCATGACCACATGTTCCAGAAAGAAAGTGTAAATGTTGATCTCTGTAAACCACGTGAGTATCATTTTCTGGTTCAAAAGCAGGCTCCACTAAAAACATTTCATTTTCAAGTATGATGAACCCCCTGTAGAAAGAGTACACAATAAAACAAACATATATTGTTAGAAGGCTGAAAAGCAGACTTGTGTTTTGTATGAAAAGTATTTACTTAATTAAAAAAAGTCCCCAAATCAGCTAGAAATGTCCAATACAGTTTGAACGAGCAGGATCAAGACTTATATACCACCCTGGTGTTCTAATTCCCCAGACCCAATTGAGCATCTGAGGAATCACCTTGACTATTAAGTTTGCTCTGTGGATCCTCTCACATACCCTTCAGCAAATGTGAGATACACTGCTGTCAGTATGTCATACTGTTCTATAAAATTTGGCAGTGCCTTAAAAGATCATTTTATGTTTGGACATGAGTATTGGAACTGTATTATAGATTTATATAATGTGATTGGATTTGAATCTAGAATATTGATCATTCAGGTTTTGGTGACCTCCAGAGACCTTGCTTAAAAAATGCCATAAAGCTGCAAATTGACACAAGGAACATAACCACACCCAAGAATGACCTAAGTGGAAATTCTACATGGATGTTGGAAGAACAAAATACAATCACTTAGTACCTAGCATGGAATATATGGATATATTGGATAGTAAAATATGTGGATAGTATTTCAAATGGAAATTGAAAGCAGATGATTCTAGCACATTTGAAAATGTTTGCCAGCCAATAAATGCAGCCTTTAATAACCTTTCTTTTTTCTTCTCTGCTGAAACGTGAGGGTGGATGTGGAAATATTTTACTAGAATAACACCAACGTTGCATACTGCTGTCCCTCCATGAGTCCCACACCCAATAACTCATCTGGCTGACTTCAACAAGGAAAGAATATATAGTTCTGCAAGTCTCAGTTAGCCTTTACACGATAAACCATACATAAATCCATTTAAAATGTTACAAAATATTCACAAATAAAAACAATGCAAGATAACAGGATAACCCATGCATTAAATATACAAGGGAAAATGTCCTTGTTAAAAGATAAAATTTTAGTTCAGGATGTTTAAAGACAATAAAAAATACAAATACCAGCAAAGCTCCACATAGACAAATTAATGTCACCCTATGCAGGCTCCTAAGAAGAGGTCTGTCTAAATTTTTGGATGTCTTAAAATCCTCGTTACTGATGTGCCTTATTTAAATGCTAAAACTGACCGAATAACAAATTCAGGTCAAAAATCATGAAGAGTGATCTAGGAATTAGTGGTGGAGGCAGTACCAGCATTCGGTGCAGCACAGCATATCTCACAAAATGACAAAGTTGGCTTAGTAAGTAAAAACTGTAATTATGTAATGACCATAATTGCTGTCTGGGTGAAATGTTTAAATGTTTCCTTATAAATCAATGACTTGTTAGAAAACCTAGGAATGTTGTAGGCAGCAAGGCAGCACAACAGGTTTACAGACTAATGCAATGTAATAAATTGTCCCCACATGGGAAACCACTGATCTGCAAAAATTGATTTTTGTCAAAATGCACAATACTGATTTGGAGGTTAAACAATTTTGTTTAGATTTTTACTCTACTCAGTTTTAGAGATTTTTGCTGAGATGAGTTGCAGATCAATTGTAGTGATATCCACCAGGCATAACATTTTAAAATAATAAGAAAATATTGCACCTTCCTAATTTTGTGGAAGTCCCCCATTTGCTGGTAAAACAGCCCTGTAATTGTGCTGCACTGTGTATTCGGTTACATGTTTTTAAGAAAGAGTATTTGTCACGAGCACGGCTGTGGCTGTCGCCCCTCAACTCTGAAGAACTAATTTAGCCACTTATAAAGACCACATCTGTGGCTGCAGTATTTAACGTCGCTTAGCCCAGAGTGTGGTGTCATGCCTTTAGAACTCAATCCATGGTTAGCAGTAATGGTTAGAATCACTGTTTTTTGAGGTTTTCATCCACTTCTTTTTTAGGGAAAGGTGGTAATACCTTGTATAGAGAGGTCAGTTATGTACTGGTCAGGAGGCTGGGAGGTATGGTAGAATTGATGTTAGGGTCAGACCGGTGTCCACTATGAGGTGAACGTCCTGCAGCTTTGGTGCTCTGCCTCCTTTCGTCTCTCTGTACGTGAGATTTTGTTTTCAGATAACCTGCTCCCTCAAGGCAGCTGTGGCCTTGTGGTTTGAGAACTGGGCTTGTGATCAGAAGGTTGCCGGTTCGATTCCCAGAGCTGACAGGTCATGACTGAAGTGCCCTTGAGCAAGGCACCTAACCTCTAACTGCTCCCCGGGCGATGTGGCTAGGGCTGCCCACCGCTCCGGACATGTTTGCTCATTGCCCCCTAGTGTTCACTAGTGTGTATATGTGTGTTTCACTGCACGGATTGGGTTAAAATGTGGAGAACGAATTTCAGTGCAAAGTGATCAAGAGAGTATACTAAATCTAAAAAACTGTGGCTCTTGCTACGTCACTACTCGCCAGTAGAGGGCCTCCAACTACTGCTGTCGATCCGAAGGCATTCCAGGAGTAGCGACAATGCCATCACACTTCAGTGTACATTGGCGGCGACTCTCTCCTTCATTTATAGTAATTATTTTCAACCGTTTGCAGGCTTTGCTTCACTCTGGCAGCCACCAGAGATGACCCAGCTAAAAGCCCCTCACTCCAAGTCTGCAGTGGTCAAAACTTTTATTTGAGTTTTTAGTGAGAATGTCTGAATGGCGTGGCTTGTAGATTTATGTAGTTTTGTATTTATACAGGTTTTTAACATTGTCTGCATACAACATATGAAGTGTGTCAGTGGATTTTTTTTGATATTACCTGTGTAATTACAAGTAGTTATTGGTGTGCAGACCTCATCACTAAAAAACTCTTTTGCCTTTATGGCAAATTTACTAGAATCAACTATTCCTGGGTAATTACATCATACTGCACATATGAAGATTTACACAAGTTAAATACTTATTATTATTATGGAAAATCCAGAATATGTGATTTAGCCAGAGATTATGACATTTTATAGCTTGTTTAGTGAACTCTGTCAGCTTAATTATCCCAAATATGCACCTTAACGACTGAAAGACGACATGAACATAAAAGAGAAACAGTAAGGTAATAAACATTCTATTCTATTCTTTTCAGGTTTCTCACACACTAAAACCACTCTAGTACTATTATTACTGTAAAGACCTTTGGGTTTCTAAGTGGCTGTGGTGGACATCTCAATACAATGATGAATGCCTAATTAATGACTTCATACACACCTGAGACCAGAGCAAGTGCTTAGACCCACATCGGAGTTGCTGTATCCTTCTACCTCTCCATGGTAATAGCAGTTCATCTGAAAAAAAGTTGCCCATTAACTCTCCTATAGATCACTTTACTGAGGCCAGTGACTCCAGCGAGCATCTGGTGATACATTAACCACTAGATCTTAGCACAAAAGCTAGCAATAGCTGAATTGCAAAGTCAGCAAACAAGGGAACAAAAGATAAGGTAGACAATCCTTCTAGTTGCTGTTATAGTTGCAGATAACACATTTTCATGCATTTAAAAATGTCCATGTGGTTCATGGCCAAGCATCCACATAGTTAGGGCCATAGAATGCTAAATATGGGGCATGTTGGCTTAGTGGGTAGCACTGTCACCTCACAGCGAGAAGGTGGTGCGCCCCTGGTGGGGTGAACTAGATGCTTTCTTTGTGTGGTTTGCATGTTCTCCCCATGTCCATGTGGGTTTCCTCCGGGTACTCCGGTTTCCTCCCACAGTCCAAAGACATGCTACCAGGTTGGAGAAACTGAATTGTCCTGTAGGTACCTTTGATGGACTGGCGCCCCATCCAAGGTGTTACCATGTGCCTTGCATCCATTGAAGAGCTGGAATAGGCTCACCCCTCCCCGACCCTAATTAGGATAAGGGGTCAAAGAAATTGAACTGAACGGATGAATGTTAAAAATAAGTTCTTGCTGTTAATATGCTAAAAGTAATATGATAAAGTGCATTTATTAAGTATTTAATTGTAACTCACAATTCATTTTAAATAGAATTATAGAATTCCATTAAAGCTTAAGCTTTTGATTTAAAGTTCATTAGAAATGCATTATGAAATGATATGACAAAAGTTGGAATAAGAGGGAAATATGGTTTGAGCAGCTGACTAATGCGCATAAGAAATGGCCTGCTCAGTGTCTGCAGTACTGTTGGTCTTTTGATGTTGTTCTTCACAAGGAGTGATGTATCTTTGGGTTCTAGAGATATCACAACAACCAATAATTTGCTACCAAGTTTATGCAAGTTCTGAAAACAATAAACTCAATAAGTAATTAAGAGACGAGACTAGAGATGATTGTTGGTCAGTAAAAGGTACTGAGTGAATGAGGAAGAAATATTTCTGATATACAGTTACCAGCATAGAGAGGAGATAAAAACAGATTAAGGTGCAAAAAATTCAACAATTTATGTAAGTTGCAATAAATGTGCAAATATGTAGGCAATATGTTCACAACAGATGAATATATAAACATGTTTGTGTGTGTCAGTCAGAGTGCAGAGTTGGGGAGTCTGGTGGTTTGTGAGATGAAGCTGTTTCCCAGTCTGGGTGTGTTGGTCCGAATGCTAAAAAGCTGAGAAAGCTAAAACAATTACACCAGGAGAAATCACAGGTATCTGCCTCACTCCCTTGTTATTTAACTAGACAGCTGTCTAACTGATGTGTATTTTGATATTTATAATTTATACATATATTAAATCAACCAGTATATAATTTTATAATTTTATTCAAACAGTCTTTCTAGGTCACGATTACATCACAATCCATTAGCATTAGCTAATATTCTGTATAGTTTTTATGCCAGATGCCATTTATGACACAACCCTCCCTATGTATCTGGGCTTGGGTCCAGCACTTCAAAGAACTGATGAATTAATGAACTATTGATCCTAGTGGACAAGTACCTAGAGAACAATTCAGTGTCTTCAATTAATCTGACTGCATGTTTTGCCCACATATGTATTTTCCTGACTTACCTGGTAAAAAGCTGAAACTGATCAGTCGTTCACAAAAATGTCACTTATTAAAATTCCACCCAAAGTTAACAAACTGATCAATTGTCTTAATGGATTAACTGAGCAAAACAAATGAATCTAATATAGATTACAACACAGCCCTAATTCAATTTGCCTGGTTCGTTTAAAAAGTGTCAGTTGGAATACATGACCCCCATGCACTCGAGAAAATATAATTAAACAGATCTACAAATATATCTACTAACTAAACTAAATAAACTAAATCTACAAATATATGTATTTAGTTAAAACTAAAGTACAAGTCTGTCTTGAAAATGCTGTTAGTAAAAGTAAAAAAGTATTGTGACAGAAAACCTCAAGTAAAGTACAGATACCGAGAAAATCTACTTAAATACAGTACCACCTATGGTGCCACCTTCTCGTTTGTTTTGAATAAGATGTATATTTTGGCCAGTTCCTTCACAATGCAACCATCATTAGTCGGTGGATCAGAAAAAAACAAGCTTTAATAATCTGGCTCATTTAGGAATATCAGTATTCATCAGTGTTTTGCTTCTTTCTCTGTCAGTCCTCATTATGTTTTCCTGTTTACATGAATAAATGAAGTAGCCAAAATCAGCTGGCAGTGTCTGGTGCACCAAAGGCCAGGCCCGTTGTGTTCTTCAATGACTACAAATTGAAAGTCTACTGTGCATTTGACAAATGAAGAAAAAAAGCTTTTATATCTTGTCAAACGTTTTACCTGAATGTTCTTTTTAATTATCCAGCTCCACAGGTTTTCGCAAACCCATATGAGGTCTGACAATGATGTCAGCACATAAGACATGGCTTTGGGGCACAACAATTTATCAGAGGGCATCTGGGTACTGACTCTGGACAGTGATTGGCAGACACTGTTAGACTTTATCACATTATGCTCTATAGATTTATACCATTTTAAAAACAGAAAAGATGAAATTATGGTTAAGCCTTCACCACTTCACTTATTTTTTTGCTTTTTTTTCGTAGCCATAATTGAACTGCCAATCATTTAGTTCTCCTTTTAAACTGCTACTAAACTCCTTGCTTGGACCCATATCCAAAAATGCTTTAACTTTTTACTAAACAGCATTTTTTTTAATTATGGACTGAGTAATTTACAATTACATTTCTGGCATTTAGCATATGTCACAATACAATACAGTAACAGGATACAGTCTAAGCAATTGAGGCTTAAGTGTCTCGCTCAAGGGTCCAACAGCATCAATCTGGCAGTAGTGAAGCTTGAACTAGCAACCTTCTGATCATTAGTCCAGTACTTTAACCACTAGGCTACAATTTGTCTAGTGTAGTATTACTACTTAATGTGTCCACACTGAGAGCTTTAAAAGCAGCTGTTCATTGGTATAAAAGTATTCAAACATACTAAGACCCCTACCATACGGTTAAGATTCCCAGTCACAGCTTGTCCATCCATGAAGTGGGTTTCAGTGTAATTGCTGCTGAACAGACCCCTAAAAAGCAAATAAACACTTTCAATTAGTTTATAACTGGTTATGAGTTAACAGGGCTTCACAATACAAATGAGCATTAATACGTTGTCAAGACATTACATATTATGACCACCAACCAATATCCAGAGTAACCGCAGGGTGCAGCACAGATATGCACAGATGCTGAATTGAATTAAAGTCTGGGGAATTAAGGGAACAGGGTAGTTCTAAGAAGTCTTGGTGATTCTCATCCAAACCCTTGTGGGACATTTCTAGCAGTGCGACTTTTCACATTGTCCATCTGCTCCCAGGAAGATCAGCATGTGTGGGTGTACGTGCTCTGCAAGGATGGAATCATACCCATGTCCGGAAAGTGCATTCTTTTTTGTAAGAATATGCCACAGGATTTTGATGAAAACATTCGATAGACCATGCTGTTGCCTCAGATATCGAAAGCAAGAATAACAATATGACTCATCAGGGTATGTTTCCCTCATTCCTCCATTGTAGATCCAACAGACTTCTCTTATTCAAGAAGATGTTAGAGTGTTTTTGTGCAGCTCCAAAACAATATTAATAAACCTATATGTTGTTGGGTGTGCAACCACCTCTGCAGTACTTCATTAATAAAATAAAGTTTATGGCAAAACAAAAGCCCCTGTTTAGTTAAAAGGGAATACGGCAGCCTGTTTGAAGTTTGCAAAAAGACATGAAAAATATTCTGGCAACATGAGGAAGATTATTCTACTGGCTAATTGTATGAAAATGCAACATTTACATTATACAGTCAAGGCTGCAGCACATTTCTTGGTGGCTGGCTTGGTGAATTCTTAAGGTGTGAAAGTAACTCAACTGACTTGTATAAAGTATTATTCTCCAAAGTATTAAATAAATACCTCTTAATACCTTTGTAATATAACGTTTAAAAACAATATTAAATGTAGATTGATGGGCAAAAAGCATTCTTTCACACATAAATTTACAACACAGTGTGAATCCTTTCGGCTGATTTTGTTAGGGGTTGCTTTAGCGGATTTGATTTGGAATGGTTTTCCTGTCAGAACCTGACACAACCCTCTTATTTATCCAAACTTGGGACCTATCCTAGTGCCTGGGGTCTTGCCCAGCCTGCTGCAGATCAGGCCCAGTATTCAGAGAGTTCAGACTTTCATTGCCACTCTACCTGGGCACGCTAAATCCATGACACAATAAAATGTATAACTTATAAAAATGCAGATGCTGATGCAGATGAAACAAACACAAGCAGAAGACTATATTGTCTAAGGTATATTGATATCTAGTGATTAGTACAAGTTAAAAGATGATATCAGTACTGTTTCTCATTAAAATTAATGAAGCATTTAATGAAGTTGAAATCAAAACAAATGAGGGTAGTCAATGTGGATAGCCTGTTTCTTGTGTGGTTCTTTCGGGGACACCATGCCACACTTTAAAGTAGCTCAACTTTTTATAGGGAAATGAAAGTAGAGCAGCACACATACAAGTCGTCCCAGGAGTTCTCTACAAACACTGCAAAGGTGATTACGTTACAATTTCATCATAACATTAGCTGTAACCATCAATATTAAATCATGTGGTGTAGGCTCTGACACACACACACAAAAGCACACACATTACTACACATTTAGCTGGAAGAGTCATGTGTGTTATGACACATGACCCAGTTATCATATTAATGTACAAATAACACTGCAATGTAAAATATTTGTAAATTCTATATATTATAAAATAGAAGGCACATAATACATAACAAATAGATCACATGGAACACATTTGTGAAGTAGTGACAGATATGTCACAGTGAGTTCTTTTGGGTTAAGATGAAAACACAAAGCAACATATAATGATATTGGTACATATATTAGTTCAGGCTTCTGCTTGTGAGCAACATCACACTCTTTTTCATTGCATTAATTCATTCCGTATGATAGGAAACAACATGGTCAACACTAGGTCACCACTTTATCACTTGGTAGGTACACTCACACACATTTATACATGAAGCTATTTCCTATCTGTAAAATTTGGGAGAAATTTGGGTGCAGCATGGTGGCTCAGTAAAAGCTACTGTCGCTTACAGCCAGAAGGTTCTGGGTTCAGTACCCTTCCGAGCATTCCGTGTCTGCATAGGTTACTGCCCAGTGTCTAAAAAACATGAAGCCAGGTTAATTAGAGATACTGAATTGTAAACAAACATGTGCATTGTAGTATTGGTCCCAAACCCTGATGAATAAGTAGAGTTGTGTCAGGAAGGGCACCCGGCCTAAAAAATATGCCAAATCAATAATGATGATCACAAGTCACTGTGGCAACCCTTAATGGGAAGAGCCAAATGAAAAAGAAATAAAAATTCTAAGCCAGTAGGAGGAAACTGGTGTACCTGTAGAAAACCCATGCACACACAGGAATTTCCATGTCAAATAAAATGCGCCAGGTCTGAGCATACATTGAACACTGTGCACAAATAGTGCTTAAGGACTTTAACATCTTGTACATTCATATTGTATAGTGATTGCTAACTAGGATTGCTCTGACTGCCTCTTTATTTCACAAATAAAATGCATGAAGTATAAAAATAGCTGTAATGTATAACAGCAAGATAAATACACACCATGACTTGGACAATTTTAGAGAGTAATATAGTCAGTATCAGTCAGATCATATCTTAAAGTGTTTCCTGGTAACATTATGCAACAAACATTATATACACATTCACATCTGCAAAACTAAATATAAAAATATGCATCCCTGCTCTTCAGTATTTAAATGTAACTTGTTGTAAATACACATCTTACCAACCAACCCCTTTAGTGAAAGTTTTTCATTTTCGCTCATGTGTTCCTGAATTCTGCCTCACAGCATGGGGAGTCATGGCTGTTGGTATTGTAGATTTGCGAGCGGTTCCTCTGTAAGCACATCAAAGTGGGGAAGTGCTTTTAATGTCTATAAACTACCTAGCACCCTTCAATGTGACTACTAGAGATGTCATTATGGAAGCTTAATGAAACGAAACCAAATATTACACTTGACTGCCTGGCAATAATCAAAAATCATGGAAAAAGCTACTAGAAGATAAAGTGCTGACAGGCTTGTTTAAGTTCTACAGCCAGTTGATGTACGTAAAAAATAAATTCTTTAGAATGTACAAAATAAAGTCAAACATTTGCCTCAGAAACTGTGACGGTACCGACCACGCCGTCGAACCGCAATTCGGCGTCCGGCGTGGTTGGCGTTACAGATCACCTCCCCTAAAGGGCTTATGTGGCGTGCATGCACCTGGCGTTCCCCTATAAAGCCGGGTGCAGCGCTCAGTTCGGTGCCGCCACATTGAACTACGCACACGAGCGCACGCTTGTGTGTTACAATCGTGCGGGTGTTTCCTGATCGCTGTGCTTGTTAGGGAAAGACTGGTATCTCCCGGGCCCAACGGAACACACCTTCAATGCCGCGACCTATCACGTGAGCGGTGGCGCTCTTTGATCGTGCACGCCGCCGCTCCGGGAGTCCACGGTTTGAGCCCCGGGCTACACTCGTCTCCTACAGCGGCCAGCTGCCACGAGGGCTGAGTTTATGTTTGCCTTTTATTTATTTAACCATTTTAAAACCGCTGTTTTTATTTAATCATATTTAATAAACTCGTGCTATTCTGCATACGCGTCTCATCTTCCTTTTCTTTAGGGTCCGGAGGAACCCGCGTAACAAGAATACTCTGTTCTTTACTGTGCAATGAAATTCATCCTTTGACTTTTAACCCAATCAGTGCAGATAAACACACATATACACAGTAGTGAACACTTGGGGGCAGTGAGCACACATGCCCGGGGTGGGTGCCTTGCTCAAGAGCACCTCCGTCGTTACCTGTCGGCTCTGATCACAAGCCAGGTTATCTAACAGCCACGGCTGTCTTATAGCAGTATAGGATAGGTGGCTGGAATAGTGACAAATCTGACAGGTTATTTGACCTATTCTGTGTCTAGGACGGAAATGAGTAAAGTGCTATAACAGTTTACAGAGTTCTAAATATCCATAGGTGTCACTACTGATTTAGCATTGTTTTTACACTGAACTTCCATCCTGACGTAGCCATCCTATTTATCTGGGCTTGGGACCAGCACTACAATGCGCCAGTGTGGGGTTCGAACCGCGGTCTCACGGAGCAGCGTCACGCGCAATCGGGGTGCACTACTGCTCATGTGATAGACCGCGGCGTCCATGAGGTGTTAAGCCGATGGTGGTAGCGGCGCCGACGCCCTGGGCTGGGGGGCTCGCTTCTCTAAACTACAAAAAAACAGAAACAAACACATAAAATGATAATAACAAAACAAAAATAACACGATCGATGTCCCAATCGCTGGCGGCGGCTCTGACTCCAATCAGACACAACCGGGGGAACACATACCTACTGTGGCCTCCAAGGGGAGCCAGAACCACCAAGGGGAAGACTGGTATGTACTGGGACTGTGGTCGGAAGATACGGGCGCTCACTGGACGCGGGACGACAAATGGCGCAGCCTTAAATGCGGTCCTCGCACGGCGGCTGCCCTTCCGCATCTAGCCCTAGCCGCCAGGGGTGCCGCTTGACCTTACGATCGTACGCTTCCGATCCCCGTTGGGCCCGGGAGATACCAGTCTGTCCCTAACCAGCACAGTGACCGGGACACCCGCACGATGGCTGTGTGCGTGTGCTCGGTGCATGAATCTGCATAGGGGGGAGGTGTTCTGTAATTCCAACCACGCCAGAAGCCACAGCACACGTGGTGCTCCGGCGTGGTCGAAATCCTTCCACATACATCTCTTATTTTAAATTTTCTCTTTCATAGGAGTGCAGAAGATATGCTCATTATAGCAGAAGTGAGGCATATCAGGTTAGTTCTGCATACCCAGCACAGTCTAAGTGAGATTTTGTTTTTGAACTTTTGAAGCTTTTTGAAAGCAAGATTTCTGGCTCTCACAGACCTGTGACTACTTCTTTAAGGAACTCTTCTGTCCTCCACTCATTACCTGTATTAATGGCACCTGTTTGACCTCATTATCTGTATAAAAGACACCTGTTAACAGCCTCAAACAGCCAGACACCAAACTCAACCATGGCCAATCCCAAAGATATGTTGAAAGACACCAGAAAGAAAATTGTAGACCTGCACCAGGCTGGGAAGAGTGAATCTACAATAGACAAGCGGGTTGTTGTGAATAAATCAACTGTGGGAGCAATTGTAAGAAAATGGAAGATATACAAGACCATTGATAATCTCCCTTAATCTGGGGCCCCACACAAGATGTCATCCTGTGGGGTCAAAATGATCACGAGAACGGTGAGCAAAAATCCCAGAACTACACAAAGGGACCTGATGAATGACATACAGAGAGCTGGGACCAAAGTCACAAAGGCTACATCAATAACACATTTCCTGGAGAGGGACTTAAATCCTGCAGAGCCAGGTGTGTCCCCCTGCTTAAGCCAGTTCTGCCCAGCCCCATTTGAAGTTTGCCAGAGAGCATATGGATGATCCAGAAGAGGATTGGGAGAATATAATTTGGTCACATGAAACCAAAATAGAACAAAACATTATGTTTTGGGGCTGCTTTTCTGCAAAGGGGACAGCATGACTGATCTGTGTTAAGGGTAGAACAAACAGGGCCATGTATCGTGAGACTTTAAGCTTAAACCTCCTTCCATCAGTGAGAGGATTGAAGATTTGAATTGAAGATTGAAGTGGCTGATTAAATACTTTTTTGTCCCACTGTATGTGCAACAGACATCAGTAAAAAATACAATATGTAGCTCATCATTCAAAATATGACAGAAAATGCACTCTGATGGAGACTCATGTAATAAAATGCTTAGGTGAAAGAGCAAACGTGGTTAAGGACTCAGACTCAAAACAAAAAGCAATCGCCCCCCGATTTTTGGAAGTAAAAAATAGGATTTTTTCTTTTTCTAGTTCACCCCTTGATCAACTTTGTTTTTGTTTGACACACCCTTGGCAGAAGCCTCGATTATCTCCCACTCAGTCATCATCAATCATGACTGCATTTACTGTATTTCAAAGCTATGATTCCAACTGACTGCAAGAGTTGCGGGTCTTGCGGGCCATTGAACCAGCAACCATTTGATTAATATTTTAGGACTTTAATCACTAAGCCACTAAACATTATCAGATAGCACAGTGATTTGAGCCGTGGATTACCGCTGTGCGATGTATAGGTCGCTTTTAGAGGCAAAGAAATTAGGCACAAAAACATCTGTTTTGTACCAGAGCCTTAATTAAGAAGTATTCATTATTTAATAATAATAATAATAATAATAATAATAATAATAATAATAATAATAATAATAATAATAATAATGTCAAAAATATAAATCAACATGGTAATATTTAAAGGTTGAAATATGAATGTATGGCTTTTCAATCATAATGTAATGTGTTGTTCATTTTTTCCATCCTACTATGTATAATCCTGCCATGTGTTGGACTGACAAGACCATGGTCGTTAAAAAAGTAATTAGAGTTGTGGATGATCCACAAGCATAGCACTGACTCTCTTAAAATATTGTAGCTCTTCATCAGACTAAGTGTAAAGTTGAGTATAGGAAATTCAAATTCAAAAGAAATTGAAAGAAAGTCTAACATGTATACCTACAAATTGCCCCATCCTCTTCAACATCAGTTTTTTATTTATTATAAGAGTTTCAAACATTAAGTGCATTCAGACAGTCTGCACATTTAGTGCTAGTGTTGTAACTTCAAAAGGCTGACAAGATGTGTGTTTGAAACCTCCTTTAAGGGATGCAATCTCTTATAGCTCCGCTTGCTCAAAGGAATTCAATATCTTCTGCACTCTACTGATAAGCCCCTAAACTCTTGAATTGTTCAGGCATAAGCATGCACTGAGCACAGTTGTTCTAACGTAAGCTGTAAAAATGATAACAACAACAACAATAATAATAATTATAATAATAATAATTATAATAATAATGATAAAAATAAACAAAAAGGCATACAACCATCAACTGCCATTTATGACTAAATATACAAATTGCAAGGGGTGGCAATATATGCATGCAGGTGTTTCAGAAGTGTTATAGGCCTGCTAAGAGAAAACAAGACTGGCAATGTCTGAAAGGATTTGGAGAAAGGTCAGTGTAAAGCACTGTGATTAATAACCATCCTGTAAAGGTTAATCCTCAGACTAACGCTCACCATTTTACAAACATCATATGATGCATTATTACGCCTGACAGCTGAAGTAAAAACACTGATTATATTTTCATCATGGCACTTAATATATTTTAAGTTGGATACATTAGGAACCAAGTAAACATTTTATCTTTAAAGTAAATTTAAGAAGCCTGTGTAGGGATTTGAACAAGTTTAACAAGGGCTAAATGGGATAGCCAGACAACTAGGTCAGAAAATCTCCAAACCTACTGCTTGTGTAGTGTTCCCGGCCCTTATCTATCAAAAAAGGTCCAAGGAAAGAACAGTGGTAAATCAATGACACAGTCATGGGTGGCCAAGGCCCATTTGTGCTTCTGTGGAGCAAAGGCTGGTCTGTGTAATCAGATCCAAAAGCCGAGCTCAAATTGTTGAAAAAGTCAATGCTGGTGCTGACAGAAATGTGTCAGAATAATCAGTTCATCAAATCATTGTACAAGCTGGATAGAAGTCTCACACACATGACTGACATGCACTTGCATCATTTTTTGATGAACAGAAATGACTTTAAACATGTTTAAACTCTGTCTGTTTTTCAACACTAGTTTGTTAAATGATCATATGACTTTGATCCAAATATCTCTGAAAAGCCCTGGGACTACATGTGCTGTGCACAGCTGTCACTGCATCCAAGCAAAGCTTGATCTATGTATAGAGACATGTTTCAAACCACTCAAAAAAGTACTACTCTGTTTTAACATCTATCAGAAATGCTGCTGGGTTTTCCATATTTTTCAGACCCAATAATCTCACATGGTTTTCTGTCTTTCTATATGGAACCACTGGTAATGCACAAATAAACATTATCGAGCTGGTTTGAATATAGATTTACCCCTTTCTACAAATACTATACATCTGCAGATGAGAGACTGAGGTGAGGGTAATTTCCCTTCATCCAATGTCAGGATTAAATGCACTCAATGTATAGTGACACATCCAATCCCTCAATTGATTCATCCCCAGTCTTGGCCCCTGACATTAAGCACAATATTTCCAGACATTCCACTTTCCCATTGTGACAGAGTCTGCCAAGTGAACTGAATAACTAGATCTATATCTACAGCCCAGTTGTAGCCAAAACTGTATGTTGTAATCAGAATTGCAGCAATGTCATAAATACCTAGCTGGTGACATTAAGGAGCATTTGCAAAAGCTAGACCACAGGGGTGCTTTTGTTTAAATTATGATCTTATTTATTTATTTTTCCCTGCAGTGTTAACAGGTGTATCTGCAGTTCATGCACCACTGACGTTTTGTCCTTGGAATCCTTTTGTAAATCTTTACAGCATTGTCATATGCAGTAAATACTAAACCAAATTTAATTAATTTACAAAAGCAATGTGCTTCTCTTTTTCTATGTAGTATTTTTGTTTCAAGTCTGGGAAAACTCTGCAGATGACCTCTTCCTGTTCCAATATGACTGCACACCAGTGGACAAAGGAAGATAAATAGACATGGATGAATGATTTTGGAAAAAAAAAAAGATAAATAAAGACATGGATGAGCGAGTTTGGTGGAGAAGAACTTGACTGACGTGACCTCAACCTGACAGAACACCTGTATGATGAATTAGAGTGGAGACTTCTCATCCAACATCAGTGTCTGAGCTCATAAATGTGTTTCTGGAAGGAATGTCAAAACTTCCCATAAACACACAAACACCTAAATCTTGTGGAAAGCTTTCCCAGAAGAGTTGAAGCTGCAGTGGGCAGACATCATATTTAACCCTAGTCTTATGCTTCTGGAGATCCAAAAATACAATTGATAAAAAAGAGCAAATGATAAACAACATTTAAAAAAATAGAAAAACCTAAAGCTTGCTGTATTGGCACCCTTTACAGTAAATCAGTATGGAAACACATTTTGACTCACCTGTGCTAAAACACAAATGAGAATCACCTGTGATAAATTGCCAGTGCCCGTGTGATATTAATTACCCAGTGAATGATGACTTCAGTATTTTTAAAAGCCTAATGTTATTCCCTGTTCCTCTGTCCCAATGGTGAAGACAAAGGAACTGTCTGAGGACATCAGAAGTGCTATTATTAGCAAACACAAGATCTCCAAAGACCTTGGTATCCCTGTTTCAACAGTGCGCAATGTTATTAAGAAGTTTGCCAAGCATGGAACAGTCAAGAAACTACCTGGACGTGAAGGGAAGAGGAACATTGATGAGAGATATCTTAGAAGGTTGGTGCGAATGGTGAAAAAAACACCATGTCAAACATCCAAAGACCCGAAGGCCAAATTGGAACAGTCTGGGCTCATGGTTTCAACAAGTACCATATGGCGCACACTAACCCACACAGAGCTTTATGGGTGAAGGACAAGAAAGACACTACTGCTGAAGAAAAGATAAAAATAAAAAGGAATGACTCAGCTTTGCCAAAGAGTACCTGGACAAACCACAATCCTTCAGGGAAAATGTTCTGTGGACCAATGAAACAAAAATAGAGCTTTTTGGTAACAACAGTTTGTTTACAGACGGCGCAATGAAGCGTGTAAGGGAAAAAACACCCTACCTACAGTTAAGAAGGGTAGAGGATCCATAATGCTGTGGGGCTGTTTTTCTGCGTCTGGTACTGGGTCAAAGATCATGGGTCCTCCAGCAAGACAAAGACCCAAAGCACACATCCAAAAGCACACAGGAATGGTTGAAAAGGAAGAAATTGACAGTTTTAAAATGGCTAGCAATGAGGGCTTAGGGCCTGTGGTGCACAGAAAAAAAAGTATATTGCATGGATTCTTAAAGTCGTTTTTTTGGCCATGATGACTAAAAGGATGTTTGGAGGACACCACCAAGCTATTTAAAATATCAAATTCCGTTTAAGATTCAGTCTTTGGAATTCAGCCAAGCTGTTTTAAAGATTTAATCAGAAAGCAAGCTTCTGAGAAAGCTTATTCTGAAGGACAGAAGCATATTGATGGTGATCCAAAGCAGCTGATCAAGGTGAAAAAAGCCATGAAAGACATCCAGGCTGTTAAAATTGGAACATATTGTTTTAGGCATCATTAAGGAGTCAGTTTCTTCTTTGCAGTTAATCCAACCTATATTCTTTTTTTATGAGTTCCACAAAATATGGAAGATGTCTGTGGGGATTTATGCCCATTCTGTGATAAGGAGATGTGAAGGGATGTCTTTTCTAATTAATCTTTAAGCTGTAGAGTGGATTTTAGTGGATTCAGGGCTTAGTACAGATGTAAAATTGTCAAAAATGTCAGCAAAACTATAAAATTCATGCCTTTCTGATTGTCACTGTACATTTCAGAAAGCAAACATCTACAAAAAGTAGACACATTTTGTAGCTTTTTCACAACATTGTGAAGTAATGCAATTGCTGTCACTTTACTGAGCTGCTAGAAAGCTTTGTCGCTCAAGTATTGGGAATGACATCACTGTAACCTATTGATAGCTAGAAAGTTGGGAAAGTAACATTCAAATAAAACATATTCTTCTATTGCAGATCTAGAGCTGCACGAGGCATCGGAATTTCAATACTACAATCAGTTAAATAATCAAATTCTTTCGATTCTGAAGTGAATATCTTCTGCATAGACAAATGAAATGACTCTTATGGATTTGACTTTAGTGGCTTAAGCAATGCACTGGTTTGAGCAGCAAGAGTGCAGTAGTTAAAGCTACGTTTGGAAGTGCTTTTGCTTTTAAATTTTCAGCAATGTAAATTTTTATCCAAAGCCACTTACAGAACAGCTACAGTCTGAGCAAAGAGGGATAAGGACCTTGCTCAAGGGCCAAACAGCAGCAACCTAGCAGTGGTGAGGTTTGAACCGGCACCTGAAACATTAGGCTACGGCTTTTAAACTAGTAATGAAGGGTTTGGGTGAAAGGTTAACCGTTTAAGCAGCACAGATGAGCTAATCACTCGTGTTATCTTGTAAGCATGTAGACTTTTTACCATTAAAATTTAAGTTGTCTAATGTTAAACGTTGAAATATTCAAATGGATAGAAGTGTTTATAGAGAGAATAACTACAGGCACAATTACAAGGGCAAAATTTACAGAACTGGTAAATTAATTAAGCACTTCAACCTCTTTCAAGCCCATATTGTGTCTGTTGAACATGTACATGTTGAACACAAGCAGACATGATGTTCACCTCCTCCCTGGTCCACGATGGTATAGTCCTTCCACTTTCCATTTTCCCTACAAAATGTCATGTGACTCGTTAGTGTTACTAGGTCTCAGGTGTGCATAGGGAGCAGGTGTGTTCGTTTTTATAGTACAGCTCCCTGGTCACTGAAAGTTCCAACATGGCACCTCAAGGCAAAGAACTCTCTGAGGATCTTAAAAGATGAATTGTTGCTCTACATGAAGATGGCCAAGGCTACAAGAAGATTGCCTACACCCTGGAATAGACCATATGCCGCACACTACATCAAATTGGTCTTCTGAAGCCTGTACACAAGAAAGCCCGCAAACAGTTTGCTGAAGACAAGATTAATTTGTGTGTCATGCCTACAGTCATGCCTACAGTCATGCATGGTGGTGGAAATGTCTTGGTCTGGGGCTTCATGAGTGCAGCAGGTCTTGGGGAGTTACATTTCATTGAGGGACACATGAACTCCAATATGCACTGTGAAATACTGAAGCTGCCCATGATCCCCACCCTCTGGAAACTGGGTCGCAGGGCAGTGTTCCAGCATGGTAATGACCTCAAACACACCTCTAAGATGACCACTGCTTTATTGAAGAGACTGGGGGTAAAGGTGATGGACTGGCCAAGCATGTCTCCAGACCTAAACCCAATAGAACATCTTTGGGGCATCTTCAAGTGGCAGGTGGAGAGCAAAGTCTCAAATATCCGGCAGCTCTGTGATGTCATGGAGGAGTGGAAAAGCTTTCCAGTGCTCACCTGTGAAGCTTTGGTAAACTCCATGCCCAGGACAGTTAAGTGAGTTCTGGAAAATAATGGTGGTCACACAAAATATTGACACTTCAGGAACTTTCACTAAGGTGTGTACTCACTTTTGTTGCCAGTGGTTTAGATATTAATTGCTGTATATTGAGTTATTTTGAGGGAGTAATACATTTACAGTGTTATACTTACATCTGCAGAAATGTAAGGGGTGTACTCACTTTTGTGATACACTGTATATGCCACCTTAAAATGGCACAATTTTGACAGCATTATATACATTTATTTACCTGACCTTGTCTATTGTGTATAACAATAAATTAATATCAATGACCAGTAGGCCTGCTCTGTCTGAAAAAAAATATTTGCATTGTTCAAAACAAAATGCATATTACGGTACCGTTAAATCAGCTGTGCCAGTGCAAAATAAACAACAAACTATCAATGTGACCATAGAGTGCAAAAGGTTTATTTGGTTCTGTTCATTTTAAGGAAAGCACATCATGTTAAAATTACTCTTCAAAGTGTCTGGTTTATAACGATGTTAAATGAGAACTGTTTCCATATATCTGATCTCCTCTCTTTCACAGTTTACATTGTCGAGTTAATCTAGTTCTGTGAGTAAAGGCAGTTAACAGGCTGGTCTGGTTTCTGTGTGGACTTTGCATGTTCTCCCAGTGTCTATGTTGGTTTATTCTGGGTGCTCCGATTTCCTCTGATTTTCCCTTGACCTCAAAAAAATGAGAGGGGGGGTCTAGGCTCACTTAGGCCCCTTTGGTTGAAAATCTCTGTATCAACTCATAGCCAGACAGCCCATAATGTTTTTGAAGCTCATCTGAATAAAAGCAAATACTTTGAGCCCTAAATTACACCCTGTGGTCACAAGGTGAGTCATGATGCTCAATGCTAGGGACAGACACGGTTCGGCAAGACCGCACAAAAAGGCTGCGCAGAGCGTCATACCCCATCCAGTGGGTGCTAGGACCTTGAGGAAACCGATGACATCACGAGCCAGTCTTTCCTTGGTTGTTCTGGCTCCCTCTTTAGGCCGCATTGGGTTCATGTTCCCCCGGCCGCGTCTGAGTGGAGTCAGAGCCGCGGCGTCAGCGATCAGGGCATCACTGTTTTTCTTTTCGTTTATTCAACATATTTGTGTTTGTTATTTCCTGTTCATTTTAGTTTCCAAAAGCGAGCCCCCTGCCCGGGGCCTCGGCGAAGCCAACACCACCGGCTTTAATACATTATGGACGCCATGGATTTCTGTGTGTGCAGTGGTGCACCTCAACCGTGGATGATGTTGCCCCGGGAGTCCGCGGTTGTGTTTTATTTTATATTTTTGTAAAATTACAACTTTATTTAATACTTTAAACTGTACTCTTATTTTGTCATAATATTTTATTGTATAATATAACTATACTCTTATTTGTTGTCATTATAAATTTATTTGTATTATGTTATTCATTTTATAAATGCTTTTACATATTTACTGACCAGTTTTTAATCTCACTGATCAGGCTGAGATTGTAAGAAATCCTGCGCCTGTCTCTCCTCCGTTCTCCTCTCCTGTCACTCGCTCCCTTAGCCCCGCCTTCTAGCTCCGCTTTTCCTCTCTCTC
>JAYDZF010000009.1:2549730-2563748 GCA_034509105.1 Microcambeva barbata | reverse complement strand
AAAAAAATATATTGTAAAGTAATCAGGTCTTATTATTTACATTAAGGGGGCGGGACACTTCGCCTGAGGGGGCGACGCCTCCCCCCCCCGTGGCGCCGGGCCTGACTTGATGAGCATTTTCCCTAATCACTCAGACATGTATTCTTTCTTCTGTCCACTTTCATAGGGGTGAAATAAATTTGCATCCTCCTCTGAAAGCTTTCTTTTTTTAGCTGCTTAATTATTGCTCTACTAAAAATGTGAACATTTTGAAGAATAAAATCTACTTTTTTCAAGTGGTTCATCCCTCTAAAAGACTCAAGTTAACTTGCCTCAATATGTGTTATTACATGTAACTGTGTAAAGAAATCAAGTAATGAACCAAAAAAACCTCTATGCAAGAAGACCTCACTGCCCATCCGTGCTTTTGAATGAGTAAAACCTACACAAGGTGACTATAAATAAACAAGCAGAGAACAAGCTTGATGAAAAAGGACAAAATCTGAGATTGAACTGTTTCATATTTCATCTAAAAACAAAAACAAAACATCAACCAAGTGAATAAAAACGTAAGGAATTTAACTTGCACAGCTTGGAGAAGAAAATCATATTTATAATACATATATTACTGTTACAGAATAGAATAAGAGCAATTGAGGATTATTGACTTTACTTAACAGCTCAACATCATCAACCTGGCAGTGGTGGGGCTTAAACCAGAGACATTCTGATTACTAGTTCCATATGACTTGGCCACAATACAACTGATCTGAGAGTAAGTGACACAAAGACCTGCACACATTGATTAAATTACATTTTATTTATTTTTGTAAGATTTTAACACCATGTTTTACACTTATTGGTGACAAAACATGTAATACCTGTTTTCACTAGAATAATCAGATCAAGTCTTACCATCAGATCAAGTCTTTGTATTTGCAGTTCACCTCATTTGCAAGTCTTTGCACTGTGAGAGGAATCTGGAACTCCTGTAGTAAACCCACACAAAATAAAACACAGGACCTTCTTGCTGTGAGATGACATGCATTCTGTACATGGGCCTTTGTGTTAGGGTGGATGTTTTTCAGAATATAACATGCAAGGAGGGAGAACTGGTGAGCAAAAGGGTTTAAAAACAGTTTGCCAGGGTGGATGTTGTAAAGCATGCAAAACAAGTTGTTCAGAAAAGCATCTGAGCAAATGAAGGGCAGCAATTTACATGAACTATAAAGCAAATGGAAGTCTTTAAAATTGTCATCTCCTGAACAACATCATTGCACAGCCTTACAAATGTTTTTGACTGAATGAGCACAAAGGAGCATTTTCAGAAGAGTGGCATTGTAATAGATTAAAAATCTAATAGAGGTCACTATGTTGAATTCATATTTTTTAAATTGAGATTTTCAACAAGCTCATTGTCAGGTGTAAGGACATTTTTTGCTAGTTCATATATAAAAACTTTCACAAACGCAACCTATATATATATATATATATACAATGAGTCTCTTCAAATATTAATTTATCTTTGATATTGGGGGTAACTGATACCTTTCCTTATGAATAATAGTGAGCAAATGAAAGCAAAATGGTGTAAATCACTTTGAGCAAACACTGACCGATAAGATTCCTAAAATCTTGAAAGGGCAGTTTTAGCTTAAATTTTTTTAGCTTTAAAGTTCTGACATCTTTAACATCTTTAATGCTGTCACCACACTTTAGAGCATAGAACCCCAGAATTCCAGAATTTTAGTGGTGGTATACAGCAAACTGGTATACCTCCCAGCACTATTCTGAGTAGGTGTAGAATACACAGGTTACCATATGAGCAGCATTCAGCCTTCTTTCTTTCGCCCATGAGTGGGTGAGAGTGTGCATACACACACACACACTGATTCAGTACAACCCTGCGAATCAGTTCATTTGATAGAGATTCAGTTCTGGTTCGGCCAGTCGTGTAAACCAGTAAATGCTTCAAAATTATTATTTTTTGCAGAATTTCAATCTCACATTCAGAAATAATAAATGATCTAAAACTGTTTTTATTACTTAGGTGGACAAACACAATGAATTTTTTATTCTGGAAATATTCTAGAATCCTTCAATAATGGGTTCAAAAAGAAAAAAACAAGTGGATTATTTTGATGGTACAAACTTATAGAAAAAGAATTGTTCTAAATTTGATTGATTTGAAGACGCTGATTGATCTTGGTCACTGTGGTGCTATTTACTATGTACTTTCATTTTGCAACTATAGCTAAGCATTGTCAAATCTTGAACTTTTTTGTTATTTTTAATGCTCATTTATTTTGATCAAAACATACAGAATAAATGTATATAAATTATATTGTATTGTATCATATCTCGCCATTTCTCAAAAGCATATTGAGACAATTGTTTTTAGTCTTACCACACAGCTCTTCTGAACATTACATATTCTCAAGCACAACAGCTTTTTTCACAGGTACTGAAATGAATCTCAGCAGTAAATGGATGAATGATTTGACTGTACTAGCTGTGCAACTGCTATGAACAATGAGCAGTAAAGTCTGTGCTTGTCACCTTTTAATCGTTCTCTTTCCCGACTAGATATCCCAGATTTAATGGCATGACTTTTCTTAAAGCATTTGTCTTATTAACAAAGTGTGTTAAAATTTGTTTCATGACTGTCCAGTTGGCTTTGATAATCACTCAGGTGATTTTGAGTGTGTACTCACATGTACAGTCTGTATTGACATGTACGTCTATACAGTTGATCTGTGAAAAATATCTGTGAAATCTTGTTTTTAGGTTTTAAATTTCATTTTCATCAAACAATTCCTGATCTTTTTCCACTGGGAATAATTTGATATAATGCTGGAATACCCTTTACAATGTGACAATCCATTGTCAACAACTTCAGACGTTGCCCAGTGACATAACCAATCATTTATTTCATTCTTGGCCTGGTTGGTCAATAATACCACTACTATTCGAACCCAAGTGTAGCATACTTAAACAGATAACAATGCTTGTTTTTTTCATTGGCAGTAGTAACCATTACATTACTATTTAGCAAGTTTTTTTTATTATTAATTTTGTTTATTTTGTTTATTTAAGGTCATGTTTTGCCGTCTTTGTTACATTCATGACAGACACATTGTAGTCCGATAGAGGACCACAGTTTGTGAGCCAATGTGGGAAAGCCTTCAGCCAGCTCTTGAAGCAACGGTGAGCCTGACTTGATGATATCACCCCGAGTCTAATGGCCAATCAGAAAGGCTTGTCCAAGACCTCTGGAAGATGCTTCGCTGCATTACAGCAGGGAATCCTTCCACCTGGCAGACAAACTTTTCTGGGCGATGTCCATAACACTCTCCACCATTCTGCTCTTGGGACGTCGCCCTTTGAAGCACAGTTTGGGTAACCCCAGTGTTCCTTGAGCAGGAACCGCAGGTCAATCACCCAATTGTGCAGAATCACATCCGCAGATGCCATACGGCCTGGTGGAGGGCCAAGAAGCTCTTGTAGCCTCTCGGCGGGTTATGGAGCGCACTGCCAACTGCAAACGCCAGCAGGCCCTTCCCTGCATCCAGGCCAAAGGGTGTTGGTATTCTCCCGAAATTTGCCCGTTCGTGGCAGTCCACACAATATGGCCCGCGTTACACTGGACCATTCAAGGTGGTTCAAACGGATTAACCCCATTTCCTACATGGTGGCACTACCTTCTAGGATAAGGGTTCCATGTCTCGCAGCCTGCCAGAGCAGCAAACCCTCAGCCCCCCCAGTCCACATATCATCCAGGGTGCACCCCGCCTATACGGTCAGCCGAATCCTGAAATCCAGGCGAGTGCAGGGTAGCACCCAATATCTGGTGGATTGGGAGGGGTTCGCCCCAGAAAAGCGCTCTTGGGTACCTGCTGATCCGGGACTTTAGGAGGGACCCCGTAGAGGACGGGGTCCTGTTACGATCCCACCCATGGAGCCACTTATCAGCTTGAGACACAGACGTCATCCTAATTCGACACCATCTGTTGGTCATGATCCGCGAGTTGATCCGCGTCATCTAACGCCCAGGGTCAGTTCCGCCGATCGTGGGCTTGCCATTGCATGCCGCAGACGATGCTCGGTTGTGGTGGAAATGACAGCGTACAAAAGCATGGAATTACTGTTTCCCATGTAATGACGTCATATGTACTTTTTGCAATATTTAGCAAATATATTAGATTGGTGCATGTCCAACTGACAACTCTTCCAAAGTGATACAAAGTGATACACCATGATCCTTAATTTCTTACATGTTCAAATGCATATTGAAGCAAAAACTACCCCCCCCCCTTCAATTCCATTAAGTTGGTCAGCCAAAAAAGTTGGGTTTCTTTTGCCAAAGAAAATGTAAATGTAAATGATACTCAGAACAATACATCTGATTATGTAACACAGACCACGGTAATATCAAAGCTTAGCTGTGCACTTATTTTATAGTCAGATACTGTACATACACTATTTCTGCATGCACTGCAGTGACTGTTGTGTGAGATCAGCAGAGTTAAGACAGTCTGTTCGAGCTCAAACACTCCAGGGGCCTCAACTTCAGCTGCACACTGATCTAAGCTCCATACAATGATGGGCGTTCCAACACACACACACAAACACGTGTACACCTGCTCGTTCACAAAATTATCCCATTAAACAGTTTAATTGTTACACAATAATTATCAGAATGTAATAAATTCATGATCTGAATGAATGTGGCTCAGTTGTTGGTGGTTGGATTACAACACTGACAGCATTTTACTCAAATGCAAAATAATAATGTTGTCGATTAGAGCAATTATTTGCAAAATTTCAACAACTTGATGTTTTCAGACTTGCACTGTAGATAAACAAAATAAAGAGGTCAGTTCAGTTCATTGTCTTAAACCCCTTATCCTAATTAGGTTTAGGGAGGGGTTATGGAACCTATCCCAGCTCTTCATTGGGTGCAAGGCACATGGTAACACCCTGGATGGGGCGCCAGTCCATCGCAGTTACCTACAGGACAATTCAGTGTCTCCAATCAACCTGGTAGCATGTATTTGTACTGTGGGAGGAAACCAGAGTACCCAGAGGTAACCCACGTGGACACAGGGAGAACATGCAAACTCTGCACAGAAAGGACCTAGATCAACCCCGGGACCTTGCTGTGAGGTGACAGTGGTACCCACTAAGCCACTGTGCCGCCACAAAATGAAAAGAAAACTCGATATTTATTTTTAAAGAGCATTATACTAATGTTCTGACTTAAAAAGTCGGGTGAAGCTGTGACGCGCAACGGCGCTATGTAAGGAGGCACACCGAACAGACACACACACAACGCAGGTTTAAACGAACAACAGACTTTATTTACAAACGAGAAACTGAAACCTGGCGCGAGGGCCGAAAAACTCCCGAAGGAAAAACACAATGAAAATAAACATAAACAATGGATTACTACCGTAATCGTCGCAAGGCGAAGGTACAGGAGGAGCAGGCTTGAACGTAAACGTAAACGAGAGAAGAGGATCAAAATAAAGAGAAAGCCGTCAGAATAAACACTGGATTGGACACAGGACACGAGGTAACTGATCAGACAATCTGGCAAGGATTGTGGTGAAGATCAGTGGTATAAATACACGCCAGTTAATGAGGTTCAGGTGCGTGGGTTGGCGTGGGTGTGGCAACAGGTAGAGTAGGTGGCGGAGTGAGAACGTGACAGAAATGACCCCAATTTTCAATCACAGCTCTACACCAGTCTTATTTTTTGTATTGTCGGGTGGCCAATATTGGAACAAACAATCAAGTAGATAAAGTTCAGGTATGGATATTAGGCTGGGCATGGCAGGACAGTTTGACATTGAATCATTGCCAGGGGAAAACATTACCCTTAGAACTGATAAAAAATTTCAGAGCAGTTCAAGCATCAAGTTCTCTCCCAGTATAATCTTGACTGTAGTCAAGCGAACTCCAAGATCACCAATGGTCCACCAACTTTTACAGTGAATGCAAGACAATGGGTTTTGAGTCTCTCAAAATATCTATCTAACAATCAGACAATTAGGTGTAGCTTAAAAGTTGACTCATACAAGAAGTTGAGAAGACCTTACTCTTACTCTATGGTCCAATCAAACATCTATGGTCATTTGTCCTCACTCATTTTTTATTCTAATTGAAGATGAAATCAAACATACACCTCAAATAACTGCATTGCTTATTTGGCATGGTCAATGATTTTTGTTAGTTTTTAAGGAAGATTTTAAGTTTTAAGGTCTTAAGGATAGTGATAAACAATGCAGTGTTTTTATATGTTTCCTCATCCTGTTTCCTCCCTCAGGTCCAAAAACATGCAGTTAAGCTAATTGCAACTACTAAACATTGTAGTGGATGTGTGTGAGTGTGTGAGGCACGCACTGTGATGAGCGGGCATTTCAGACCTTTCATCCAATTAATTAGACCCTGACCAGCATAAAGTGGTATTAAAAAATTGCAACAAAAGGGGGAAAAATATCTTATGTGATGATGGTAAAGTGTCAATATTGAACAAAACAGAAAAAAAAAACAGACCAATGAGATGGCACAGAGGTCTAATACGCTGGCACAACCAGAATTGACTGACGAGTAAAAATATCAGCTGACATTTTAGTAACGAAAGTCATTAGTCGTCTGTGTTAACAAGTTTTCATTCTAGTCAGGGTGACAGTGGATCAATTAACTGGGCAACAAGCAAGAAACACCAAGGACAGATTGCTAGTTCATCGCAAAGCAGACACGCACAGCACAGTTTTTAGCAGCTCAGCAAAACTGGAGATACTTTAAATGTCAAGTGTAAATGTCAATGTTAATGTTTGTACGATCTCCAAATTTCTTCAGACCGGTGGGAGAAAAGCAAAGCATTATTATTATTTTTTTTTTATCTTTCATGACCTTTAAAACCAATGGTTTGCACATCCTTGTGGTACACATAGGACAATTCATTGTCTCCAGACAACCTTGCCGCATGTTTTTAGACTGTGGGAGGAAACCAGAGCACCAAAAGGAAACCCACTCTGACACCATAAGCACATACAAACACAGCAGACCTGGACCTGGGGATCAAACCCAGGACCTTCTTCCTCAAAGGCTACACTGCCACCGGTAAAATTGAGATAGTACAAAAGAACAAAAACACGATTGGGATCATTAATAAACTATAACTGTCCACTATAACGCACATGTTCTGTGGTAGTTCAGACGTTATCTATGGACTGTAAGAAAACTTTACATCGAAAGTTTTTCATCAAATGTAATTTAGAATGTAAATAAACCCATCAAAACTGACATTTGTTTTACAGAAATGTCACTAAGTTAACAGTCTGAAGATACACAAAAGATGAAAACAGAAACCTACCGTTAGAAGAGTATGCGGCGAATGTACCGGTCTGCAGCAGCGCGAGCGCGGACAGAGTCCTCAAAAAGACGATGTACGCTTGCCGTCCGTTCTTCATGATTAGCGGCTCGCGGTGATTTACAAACTGGTTCACTACACTCACACAGAGCGCAGGGGGTTGTGGGATTAGTTCCTTCGGTGTCTTCAAAAAATTATAAGGGTTCCAAAAACCGAATCAAAAAAGTTTCCCCAGTAGCCGCGTTACAATTCTCTGGGGAATGTATGAGGAACTGCCGAGTCTTATAGAGAAACAGTGGAGTTCGGAGTTGAGACAGCGGACTGAAACAGCGCGGGTAAGGCTGCTCCACAACAGCTGGAGCTCCACGTGCACCCTTTCCAGTTTTCAGCTGTTTGTCTTGTTGCCAGATTGTGCATATATACTCATTGATGTGTCGTATTGGTCAAATTTCTCTTTTTCTCTGTTGTCTCTTATGTCAGCACGCACCAATATTTGCGTTTGCCATTATACAAGCCAGATGACAGTTCAAAAATGCACTCATTTTTACCCCTTCTGACAAATCTCCTCAGTACAGCTTTCTTTGCGACACCCTACAGATTGTCAGCTGGATTCATTTACATTTTCACTTTATTTACTTATTACTTTATCCAAAGCGATTTTCAATAAGCTGACAATACTGCTCAAGCAATTAGGGGTAAGAGTCTTGCTCAAGGGCCATAACAGCAACAACCTAGTGCTGAAGGTGCCAGAACCAGAATCTTTGGATGCCCAGTACCTTAAACACAAACCCACAGCTTGATTCAGCTCTGAGAGAATCACTTGTGAATTCCTTCTGGTAAAGCAATTATTTTGTTGATTTGGGTGTATGCTTTGATGAGCTGAAAGTTGATGTTCCTCTTCATCATATTAACAGAGATCTGAATATTTGTTTCAATTAAAACCTATTCTGACACAATTTTAAACAGATTTTCAGCTCTAGCTGGGCCTCATGTCCCAACACATAATTATTTATTTTGGAGATGGAGTTACTTTATAAATGCATTAGAGACATATTCCTTTAGATAATGCATGTTTGCAACCAGCTTTATGAAATAATCATAAAAATGTTCAACCTTTCCCTCATCAGAGTATTTGAAGTATAATTTTGTAAGTTAAGATGTTGTTCCTTAAAATAAGGTTTCATTCTTGCTACAGTTCAAGTCCATTTTAGACTAACTCATACACATAACAATGGACATGTTAGCTAAAATCAATCCAACATAAAACATTAACTAACACAAAACAACAAATTACTAGATTTATTACCCTACTTTTGATTATACAGATTATTAAGTAGAATATTTGTTCTATACCCATTCATGTACTATGTCTAATTCGAGAGATTGCTTTGAGATTATTGAGGTTATGTATGAAATCAATCAATGGCTCTCAATAATTTATTTTGTCTGATCTGCATTATTGCTTAGGCATAGGTTTTGTGACGAATGCCCTCCCTGACAACCAAATTAATTGTACCTATCGGACAATTAAGTGTCTCCATTTAAACTGACTGCATGTTTTTGGACTGTTGGAGGATCACCCGGAAAAATCCTACACAGGCTCAAAAACACAAATCCCAACCCACCTGTTATGAATCGAACACACAAAAACAAATAATAATGAGAGGGGTGAGACACAACTGCAGAATCACGAGTTTATTATAAAACATACTTAACGAAAGACAGCGGCATTAAAATAATTTGGCCGCTGTAGGAGACGAGGGTAGCCCGGGGCTCGAACCGCGGACTCCCGGAGCGGCGTCATGCGCGATTGAGGTGCGCCACCGCTCATGTGATAGTCCGCGGCATCGGATAGCTTCGCCGACACCGCGGGCTGGGGGGCTCGCTCCTATAAACATAAAACAGAAATAAACACAAAAAACGACAACAAAATGAAAATCAAAATGAGCGATGTCCCGATCGCTGGCGGCAGCTCTGACTCCGATTAGACACAACCGGTGGAATCCATACCCACCGTGGCCTCCAGGGGGAGCCAGAACCACCAAGGGAAGACTGGTATGTACCGGGACCGTGGTCGGAAGGTCCGGGTGCCCGTGGGGCGACAGACGGCGCAGCCTTCAGTGCGGTTCTCGGACGGCGGCTGCCGAACTACATCTATCCCTAGCCTCCAGGGGTGCCGCGTGACCTCCGACCTTACGATCGTACGCTCCCGAGCCCCGTTGGGCCCGGGAGATACCAGCGTGTCCCTAACCAGCACAGCGACCGGGACACCCACACGATGGTAGCGTGCGTGCGCTCGGCGTATGTGCAATCGTGCAATGTGGTGGCGCCGAACTGAGTGCTGCATCCGGCTTTATAGGGGACCGCCAGGTGCACGCAATTAGGGCTGCACGCCACTTGAACCCCTAGGGGGAGGTGTTCTGTAATTCCAACCACGCCAGAAGCCACAGCACATGTGGTGCTCCGGCGTGGTCAGAATCCTTACACCACCTGAGGATGATTTCAGAACCTTCTTGCTGTAAGGTAACAGTGTTACCCACAATATGAAATAGTAAAACACACAAATTAGAAGGCACAGATGACCCTTCATTGGATGTTAATTACCAACAGATTTTGTTAGAATTAAGTATGTAATCGTTAAAATTTGTTAAAAGGTAAAACAGGATTTTTAAAGTCAATTTAAACATTTCATACATTTTCATCAACTGCAAGATAAGAAAGTCCAGTTCTGAGCGAATTTCCTTCAAAGATTCAGCAATAATTCTTTTGAAAATGCATTAATGCAAATTTCAAACTGAAATTTTTTAATTCATGCAATTTCTATTTTCTGTTTTCAGTATCCGACATTCCAAACTGCAATAAAAAAATATTTAGCATATTAACATTTCTCTACATAAACATAAAATGTAAATTGAATTGAATAGTAATCTTAAATAATCTCTGTAAGAAAGTAGATTTAGAATATTTGCTTTTCAATTTCTCATTCTGTCATTACTATTTAGTGAACTTTAACTGAGCAAAAACACTTCCACCCCCCAGGGTTTGTCACCTAAAATCCCATGTTGCAGGAAAAAAAATCCATTTCAACAGACATGGCTGATGAGCAGAAGATGATCACACATTGAATAAAATAATATTTCTAGCATCTTCTAGTTTATTGAACTGGGACATGAAAAATATGTTAATAATGCATGAATAATTGATTGGGCTAACAAATGCACATTAAATGAAGCAGATCTAATTAAGCATTAAGACCAGAGTGGCGGTAATAAGAACCAAATTGTTATGGTCAAAAAATTTGACAGTGATGAGTGATCAAAAGCAGCAAGGTGCTCTGTGGAGGAACAAGACATATACTGCTGACGAGCTGTTGGGTGGTCAAGACTGCCAGAGGGCATGAAGGTTACAAAATATAGACTGTACAAACAGAAGGGTGAACGTGGCCTAAATTTCATCAAGTCACAGCAAACAGCGACTGGCCCCAGTTTAAAGGGAATTGATTTCAAATTAAGCCTGCAACACAAAAGAGTATGAACAAGTCAATTAACAGGCATCAAAAGTTTTAAAACTCAAGCATTTAGGAAGTATTTTAAGAACATTCAGTACTGCCCTTTAATCCCATTTCTAAATGGAAATGTATTAGATATAACCCCTGGTCAGAAACTGGAGCTGAACTCACTGAACATCACTAGATTATGTTTAGACGCACCGGATGAATTAATAATGGCAATCTCACTGTGATTAGGGAAAACCTCACTCATTTACAACCTACATGAAACTGTGCAAACAGTGATTTATTTCACCTAACTGAACTTTACATTCTGATGTGTGTGTTACTGGTAATTTCTCTTTCTCTGGTCTTTGCAGCTAATTTGAGAATTTAACAAGGCTCTATAATACAGTACAACATTCATTCAGTGGTGAGCCAGTGATAAAAAGCACAACATGATTTTAAGCCATGTCTTGCAATAAAGTCCTCTTCTCTTACAAAGTGCCTCTTAATCATTTCATTTGCAGATGTCTTGGAAGAAGACCATGTCAAGAAACATTGTATGTATTTAACTGAAGTACAGTAAAATGTGTTTTGAATTTTGTAAGATTTTGTGAAAAGCCTGTACTGATCTCATCTGGGGACTACCAGGGTCTTTTAAATATCGAGTTCTTCACCACAGGCAAGAATGATGTCGATCTGGCTCACAGATGCTCCTTAGTCTCTGTTTTGCTGTAAAATGTGGTCCAGAAGTTTCTGTAGAAGATATAATAAATAAAAAACAGAAAACTATTTACTAATTTTCATTGGCCACCTAAGCTGCAATTCCTTGTCACCATCTACACAATAATGTGACAATATTAGTAATAATAATGACAATAACAACAATAAACAAAACAAAAAACCCAATCCACTTTGATGATTTTCTAATGAAAGGTAATAAAACTTTGTGTGTTGACTCACATAACCGTTCTATAACCGCTCCCAACCCAGATTTTTTCTCATTTATTTTGCTGGCCTCCACTGCCTTGCTGTTTAATAAAACAGTACAAATAAATCTCAATGGAGCTTACAAATGCAGTTTTCAAATCTAGTTCACGTTGTGAGGTGGACAGAATACATTCTATGCACCTTTATTAAACCACTTGGAAAGGTAGCTCAGCAACACTAAGAAATCCCCTTCAAACGGATGCTATCTATGACACAGACTACACATTAAATTTAACTATCCATTTATTCCAAATCTCATCCCCATCACTAACAAATAATTTAAATAAAGCTAGCATGTACAATTATTATGTAATGTTATGAGATTACGGTGGCTTAGTGACTAGCACTGTCGCCTCACCATGAGAAGGTTCTGTGTTTGATCCCCGGGTGGGGCGATCTAGATCCTTTCAGTGTTGAGTTTGCATGTTCTCCCCGTGTCCGTGTGGGTTTCCTCCGGGTACTTCAGTTTCCTCCCACAGTACAAAGACATGCTACCAGGTTGATTGGAAACACTGATTTGTCCTGTAGGTACCATGTGCTTTCCGCCCGTTGAAGAGCTGGGATAGGCTCCAGCACCCCTCCCTGATCCTAATTAGGATAAGGGGTTAAATATAATGAACTGAATGGAACTTACTGTAACTTTTATAATAGCTGAAAAGGAAAATAACCTATTACTATTAAATTGAGAAATATTCTGTTAAGTATTTAAAATAAATATTATACATCCTGCAGCTAAAAGATAACTAATGTGGCTATAGAACTGTATATTAAATAATGTTTCATTAAGAGTTTAAAATTATCTATCTCAAGACTTTTTTTTTACAAATAAGGTTTCAGTTGGACTCCCAAAATGCATTATGTGTAGTGATGCAGATTTTCTTAGCCTGTGTGAATCAAACAGGCAACATACCTTGAAACACAAGAAGACCAGGAAATTTTGTACTTTCAGCCACAATGACCAAAGTTGTTAGGAAAACATTGGCTAGATGAACAACCTTGTTAGGGTTACCGAATAAATACATTCTCCCGGCTGCTCCCGATTTTATGCACTCTAATGGCTAGGATGGTGCTAGACAACAGGTGGCAATGCCAAGTTTCCAAACATGGAGTTTAGACTCTCTATGCTGGTGTGTTATAGTTGAAATTCATTCTGCTCCACCTGGGCTGAAAAAATCTAATTGTATTTAAATACATTTCACACAACATAGAATATAATTTACCATAGTAAAAACACCCAAAATATGAACTTCTCTAAGCGCCTGATACCTATACTAAAATTGTAATCGAGGAGGTAATATTTAAACAAGTGCTACAATGACGTATCCTTTAAATAAGACGTGTCCTTTTAATGACTTTAAATAAGACATCAGTACTGTTCTCACAATTAGTACTATCAACACAAAGAGCAGAGGAAATATACACTTCACCTAAACTATGCGAGAAGTTTCAATCATTACAAGAAACAAGGGAAATGAATTAAAAAATAAGTGTGGAAATTAATCAGAATATCAGTATGTATGGATGTATAAATAAATAGAGCAATAGTGACCTCTGTTGGATGAGAATATTGTATTGTATTTTTACACAGAAGTATTTACTGGTAACATAATATTAATCCGTTCCAGGTTTTAATGTCAGACACAATCATGGACAAGTTTGTACCGCCAGTTCACCTCACTTGAAATCCACACATAAATACGTGCAGAAACGGGGAGAACATGCAAACTCTACCATGGTAACGTATGCTCAAATACCTTTTTAATTTCTTTGTTTCTCCAAAACAAAAACAAACAAAAGGTTAGCATAAAAGCAAAATAAGGGGCAAATAAGAGTGAAACATTGATATAATATTTATATTATATATATTCATACCAGATCTCTGAATCTGGGACACCTCAAATGGCAAAACATGATAATATAAAATGATAGTGATAATATAAAAGATCTATGGTAAAATCAGAAGTATTATGTAAATGTAAGTGTCAAGAAATGGAACCTGTAACATTATTACACAAAAAGAAAGCCATACATTAATTCTATAGAGCAGGGGTCTCAAACTCAATTTACCCGGGGGGCCGCTGGAGGTAGAGTCTGGGTGAGGCTAGGCCGCATCAGGTTTTCCACAAGAAAAGCTCTTACAAAAACATTCCAATGTTATCAAATGTCTTTATTTTTTCATCT
>JAYDZF010000009.1:2519307-2533137 GCA_034509105.1 Microcambeva barbata | reverse complement strand
TCACAATCCATTGTGGCGTCTCCTAAAGGTAGCAGCTAAGTTTGCATGTTAAAGTCTAGCAGGTCAGGCTTTTTTGGCAGCTTGAATTGGTGTGTGTGTGTGTGTGTGTGTGTGTGTGTGTGTGTGTGTGTATATGTGATCATTTCCACATAATTAATTTTCTAAAATTGCAGAAATTAAAAAGGTATATATTAAAATAATAACATAATTGCAATACATTATTAAGTGATCACACATGGATTATTGAATGTTGTTAAGTAATATTATACATATTAATAATAAATGTATTCAGATATTACCCATGTTTTATTTAACATGAAAAAATACAACATGAAGCAAGAAATATGTGCACACACTTGATCTCGAGCTTCTGAAAGAAAAAAAAAGGTTGTTACATGTTTAGCTATTTTAAAATATTATTTTAGGCCTCACTTTGTACCACATTAACAGACAAAACAAGAACAACTCTTACAATGCTGCAGTGTGATTACAATGCTGACCCCAAGTCAATTACCTCCCTCCATAAGACATCACCAATTCTGTCTGTTGGATGCCTGGCCAGGTCGATAGATGTGCTGAGATTTGAATTTGATGGTGCGTGGTAGGACTGTGCCTCAAATAATAATAAAATGGACATAAACATTGAGATTTAAGATTTCTTGTTGATTCTTTTTCAAAAAATATCTTTGGAGTATCAAAATGAAAACACTGATTTAAAAGGTAATTTAAGCAGGCTTAAAAGACTGCACCTAAATAAATGAATGTATGAAGCTGCCAACAAAAACAATTCTAAGACCACATACAAGTCAGAATTGCTGTTGCAAGGATATCTTCCCTGTATATCCAGAGCATTATTAATTCACCAAGCCTGCGTCCTTAATTGTATTTTCCTTACAGAAATGCTGGTTTGCAGAAAATAGCAAACAACATCTAGGCTGTTTACTATTAGAACAAACTTTTGTTTTCAGAGACTGCTGCACTATGTCAGTCTCTAAAGCGATGACAAACAATTTATATTCTGAATGGCATAAAACAGCATCCACATTTGGATATTTGTTGCAAAAATTACAATGTTTGAGGTGTTTTCCTGTAACCAAAATGATTTAAATGATGAACTTGTTTTAATTGTAGTTAGCAGAATTATGTTAAATGATGTTTACAAAAATATGGAAAATAATTGTAAGAAACTTATCAGCTTAGTCCTATAGTGGTTAGACAAACATCACTTTTCCCCCTCCTGAGACAAATAAGACTGAGAAAAATTAAACATAGATGGACAATCAAAAGGTTTAAGGGTCATAAATGTGCCTGACAAAATAAACACATTTTGGTATGCAAATAATTATTCAATTGAAATTGTGAAAACATGAACTTGAGGTACATTCTTGATCATATTACTACTAAACTGTAAAAATAATGTGCTACATATTATGTTGCTGTACTCCAGGTAAGAGGAGTAACAAGAGCTTTAACAGAGCAGTTTAATCTGTGACACATTTAAATAATTTAGAAATGTAACATTTGCCAGTCCATACAATTGTTTTAAATTGGTCCAAAGCTAATAGCATTTTTAACTTTTTTTTATATTGTTAATATCAATAAGCATTTCAAAAATGAAGAACAAGCACAAGTTTTTGCTGTTCTAAAAAGATATTGTGGATACATGGATTACTGTTAAGGGCTGGAGAACGTCCCGCGCTGCAGTGCTTGGGAGACGTTCTCCACTGAGCTTGTCACGTGACTGGTCGCGTTGCCAGGACAACGCACGCGCTGATCGCTCCCAGCTGAACCGTGTCAGGCTAATCGGCGCTCGCTTCATAAGCGAGTGTTCAGGGGCTGCTTCCGTGTGGAAACATTAACGTTGTGGTGTCGGTTTCCGTGAGTTGGTGTCTATGGCCGTCCGCGGTTGTGTTTGCAATGTAGCGAGACACAAACATCGACTCCCCGCGTTTTTTCGGTTCTTGTTTTTGCGTCGGTATTTTGGTTTACGTTAGTCCGCTCTAAGCGAGCGCTGAGTGTTTTTGTTCCGTTTTTCTCGCGATTTTTAGTTACGTTTGTTTTTTGCCTGCGTCGTCTCGCTACGCCCCCCTACCCGCTCTGTATCCTGTCTGTCTGCCTGCTGGTGTCCTGTCTGCTGGACGTGAGTGGCAGCCACGGCCACACCCAGTGTCCTGTCTGTCTGCTGGACGTGAGTGGCAGCTGTTGCCCACACTCGGATCCTGTCTGTCTGCTGGAGTGGCACCGGACTCCTTCCGCGGTCTGAACCCTGGTTTCCATGCTGCACCTGAGGGTCCATGTCAGACACCTCCCGCTGCCTGAATCCTGGCCTCCACCTGCTGCACCTGGGTGTGGACGTCAGATGCCCCTGCCGTAGCCTAGTTCTCTGCCCACTCAGGCCTGCCCTTTGCCTTCCCTCCTCGTCCGTTTCGATTAAAGACCATTTAAACCCGCTTTTGTGTGTCCCTCACTGACTACCTGCTACCCTTAACAATTACACTACAGTTTACACTTTAACCTTTTAGCATGTTGCAATTACTTACTCAAGAGCCTTGTAAAATCAACTTACTGATTATGAACAACTCTTGTTTTTTTTGTGGATCATGCGCCAACACTACTTTTAATTTATTGCAAATTGTCTCCCCATAAGTTGGTCTTATATAAACCAATCTCAAATAAATGTGCTGGTATGTGAATTAAAAAACAATAACTGGTAAAATGGGGCTGCAAGTATTAAGCATCTTATACATGCAACTTGTGGGATTTGTAGGATCTGCTGAAAATGTCTTATCAGAAAACATATTTATAAATCTCATGGAATTCTGGTCTCAATGTGTTTACTGTATTTTCCGGACTATAAGCCACTACTTTTTTCTTTACCGTTTCGGTTTACAGAACTTTCGTTTACGGAACTTTCGGTTGACCGTTAAATCTATCTAATATATTTCTATCTATCCAATATATATATCATTTCACAACCGAGATATCAGCGGCTTATAGCCCGGTGCGGCTTATATATATGTACATTTCCATTAAAAAAAACCAAAAAACTTTGGGGTGCGCTCTATAGTCTGCAAAATACGGTATAACTGTTCAATGTATATCAGTTCAGAAATGTGTGAATGATATGTTTGTCTTCATATATTATAAACACTGCAATAAAACATTGTTCTAAACCTTGAATGTTAAAAATTATACAACCCATATTACTAGCAAATCAACCGAAATACAAATATTAATAAATATCCTCTCCCTATTTGACTGATCTTGCTTTGTTATGCCCAACAAAGTTTAAACAAGAATCAAGTCACTGTGAGTCTACTTTTAAATTGATTTGGAAGACAAACTATTTGCACCACAGTCACCCATGCAATTTAAACGAACACTCATGCCAAGCAAAACGCTCAAATTCAACCAAAAATATCTTTTAGCCTTGTCAGAGTGAGGTCTAAAATGACATGGTTTGATGAGTTTACACTATACACCTTAATGATCACTTAATACTGGTAAACATTGTGCTGGAAACAATGGAAACAAAGCGGAGACATACTTGAAAGGGCACCAATTTGTCGCAGAGCTATCTTCCTACTGACTTCAACAATCAAAGCACCACAAGTTTGACCCTGGACCTCAGCTGTGGTAGGCTAGTGCAACAGTCAAATAAAAGACTTAACATTGACATCAACTCTATCAGTCAGAATGTGAACTGTAAGCAGACCTTTATCAATGAAAATCCAGCAATATTAAGAACCATGCTCATCGTCTTGTCAGAAGAGGAAAGGTAAGCTCTTTCAGTATGCAAGTGTGCAGTAGGCACAGAACAGTGGACGTATAATGTATAATCATGATATTCCAGAACAGATCCAGACCTCAGGTAAACAAACACATTTAAATTAGGAAATCAGGAAATTGAACACACTAAAGATTATGCTTACCTGGGACTAAAAATGACTTACACAGGTAACTTTAACCCAGCAATAAATAAACTGAGAGAATAAGCTTGCAGGGCCTTCTATGCCAAAAAACAAATTTGTAGAAATTCCGATTCGGATCTGGCTCAAAATTCTTGAATCGATAATTGAACCAGTTGCTCTATATGGCAGTGAAGTATGGGGTTCCCAAAATTAAGAAACACCTTAACCAGGTACAAACATTTGTTTTTGTAATTGTGCTTTGGCAATACGATTTTTTTTATGTGGACATCAAAGTCAGCAGCTTTGCTATAATCACTGAAGCACATGTTGACTTCCTTGGATTTTTCCATAATCCAGCATACATCTGTGATAACAGCTTTTTGACAATGAAAGCAAAGTTGTGCCAATATTCTTCCAACTCTTGTGACCATTGTGGTAAATTACGCAAAATCTTATGTAGTTCGAATTTTATAGTTAAATCAAATGCTTTTTTTCGTGGCAATATAGAATATATAAAACATTAAGAAAAATAAAATTAACCTAGTTTGTAACACAGTATTAACGTAAATTCAAAAACATTTCAATATAAAACCAACTGTAGATTTAAAAAAATGTTGATTGGCTGCTGCCTTGTCCTGCATCATAACAGTTTAATGGTCATTATCTTCATCATCATCTTCTTGAATCAAATTATTTGTTTGAGGGTATTGCCAAATCAGCAACATATTGGCTATGTTATGGAAAATGTTATATTAAAATGTGTTGGAATCTATATTTATAACCAGTCCCTCAGATCCATAAAAATAGAAGAAAATACCACAGCATAGTTGATTTTAGTAGTTTTTTCTCTACAGCAGACTATATTTTTTTTTCTTGTTTTTTAGGGCAAGTTTGTGTTTTATTTAATAACTGCTGGGTTATTTGTAGTTACATATAGTCCAAGTGGGCAAAAGTTGTCTAGTTGTTATTATATGTATATAAAATTTCTAGTCTTTCATATTTTGACTTTCAGGAATGAGTGTCCCACTATCAAAGGTTCATCATATTATTGTCTTGTGTCCCTCATTGTTGTTCATTATACAGATTGATCACGAATGGCAACAGAATTATGAAGCAGCTTTTTTGTTTTCTTTGGCAATGCAAAACCAGTCTGTTTATCCATTTTTGTCATGACTGTAGCCTGTTGATCCGTGAGAATAAGATGCTCTGGCATTTCCATCATCCTGAGGGCACAATATAGTTTTGTAAGGACAATAAAGTCACAAGCTTTGCTCTAATCACTGAAGCTTTTTCCATAATCCAGCATACACGTTTTTTATACATTTATCTAGGAATATTGTTGAATGAACAACAATTCTCTTTTTTTGTGTAAAAACAGTGTTGAACAACGTTCAGGACAAAAGTGCACCTCTTCCAATTCATTTCTTTTCCAGCAGTTTGGTTAAGTAATTTAATGACTTTTGAGTTTGTGTCATGACACCTTGTGTCATGTTGTTGAACTGTGGGAGAAAATTAGAGAACCCGGAGAGCCTTCAAACAGAATGAACCTGGATCGCCCCACCGAGGGAACTTCTTGCTATGACACTACGGTGTTACCCACTAAGCCCCAGTGTGAAGGCTCTCCGGGTGCTCTAATTTTCACCCACAGTCCAACAACATGACATAAGGTTAATTGGAAACACTGCATAAAACTGCCAGGCAAATTTTAAAAATTATAAGTCATGTAAAAAGTCAAGAGGTCTAAATGCATTTTGAATTGGAACTAATTGGACTAATTGGAAAGGTTGCTGAGAAGACCACTGAGAGAATTTTCTGCATGTGTTACATATGTCACACCTGTCCCCTAAAATATATATATATATATATATATATATATATATATATAAAATGTTAATAAATAATCCCTTAAGATTGATTGTTTCAGATTTTAAATAATTTGCTATATTTATTCTGACAGTTTACATTTTCAACACCCCTGAATGAGTCAGTGTAACCTACTACTATTAAACTATGAATTATTTGACCAAGTTTCCATATATTATACTGTATTTATACAAGTATATTCTTAGAACAAACATAAAAACAAATAATTAAAAACAATATTAAAATCGCAACATATATTATTAAAAACAATAATAACATAATCGCAACATATAATCAAGTGTATTTAATTATACTCACTACATTTTCATTGTATAATTTATTTTATCATACAATAGTAAAAAAAAGTAATGCAAGTAAACCATAAAGTATTAGTCATCCAAATAAGCCATCCAGACAGTCAAAGATGAAAAGGGAATCTATTTATATTTTATCTGTACACTATTGATTGCCAAGCCTTTACAAAGTAGTGGTAAAATCAGACATTTAAAAATAATAATAATAATACTGGTATAAAAAACACATTTGAAATCATTTAGCCCTTCCCTTTCGAGATGTTACTCAAGGAATTGTTAATGCCTAAATCCAGCTCTCTATCATTTTGCTTTGTTATTTACTTAAAGCATGTATATCTTTTCTTAAATATCATCAATTTTGTTTTACCTGAGAGAATGTATTTGCTCCGTCTTTGGCAGATCCAGATTTACTTTATCCTTGTGAATCTACTTTGCAGAGTGCAGGAACATTAACATACACTCCACACAGTCTTGGTAATCAGGCACTTTCCTGGTTCCCTTCGTACACTTTAGGGTGAGAGTGTACTCACTGTAAAAAAAACCTCCTCTTGAAGAATGCTTCCACATGTAGTGCCAAAATCATTTCCGTGCTCCTGTGCTTCTTATGAGCATTCTAATTTTCTTTCTTTCTGACTGTGGGTATCATAAGAGTTGCTATGTCATCATTCTTTGTGTTGGAGCAAGATGATGCTCAGAGACCAGCCTGAGGTAACAGCTCAAATGAACATGTGTCAAATGTCAGTGTCCTTGCTACACAAAGCTACGGTTAATTTATGAGTGCAGAAATGTCCAGCAGAAAAACAGACCTGTAATTGGAAGTGAGAGTTCTTCCAACATGGACTGCAGACAAGCACGGAACATTCCCTACAATCGAGAGCTAAAATGTAGACAATTCTGAATTGAGACAGAAATAATAATAATGAGAAACAGTAAGCAAAGAAAATATTTTTCTGCCAACCAGTATCTTTTTAATAATATAAAGTGGCAATCATATTGTTCATATTAAGAATTGTTAAGGTAGTCCAAACCTACCTGCATACATTCTCTAGTTCTTCAGTGGCTGCAAGACACACAGTAATACCCTGGACAATTCAGTTTCTCCAGTCAACCTTGTGGCATGTCTTTGGACTGTAGGAGGAAACCAGATTATCTGGAGGAAACACAGAAATCCACATCCAGGGATCGAACCCAGTAACGAGCCAGTGCTACCCACTAAGCCAGCGTGCCACCTCATCTCAAGGTTTGCTCCTGTAATTTTTGCTTTTCTTCCCTTGCCATTATCACCCTCTGCTTATTTAACACTAGGTTTTGGTCTATCTGTCCTGGATTCTGTAAAGTAGCTTTATGTTCATTCATTGTACAATAAAAATAAATTTGACTTGACACCGTTCACCTGCTTCTGTTTGGGTTACATGTTATATTTATTTTCTCTAAGCATACAGTGATTAAAATGTCAGAATCATAACACAGTGTTAGGGTTCCTGGATCGTCACGCACATAAGGATCTGGTGAAAACCACCATTAAAGTTACAGGGACTTAGTGTAGCGGCTTTTTATCCAGGAGACTCTAATCAAGGCTAACACACTTCAGCTGCCTTATTTAAGGAGCTACTTTGTAGCTGATGGGGTAGACTTGAATTTGCTAGTAATGCTGACTCATGCAACCTTGCCATCTCATTCAGGTTGTTCAGGGACAGCAGGTACGACTAGGCCCATCTAGAGGGGTCAGTTGTGTACTGTTTGGAGATGGGAGGTAACCATGGCTTTTAAGTAGGGAAAGATTTTCGGTTATGTGGTAAATATCTAATTTAGCCTTTAGCTTAGCCTAGTGATGATGTGTGAGCCTGAAGACCTGGCTTAAAGACCACTCTTCGGTGCTTTGATTAATAGATGCCTGTTTCTAACTCTGTTGTGTTCTATGTCTCCCCCCACAGCCTTCTTTCAACTCTCGGCAGGCGTTGCGTGTAAAGAGAACTATTGTGGAGTTGAACAACATCCATCAGCATTTGGAGGCATTTTTGTCTCGGCACTTTGCCAGCGCCCTCACAGTACATTATCAGCGCTATGGGTTAGACACCTGGCAACCAGGGTTCAAATATCCTCACAGACCTGCGTTGACATACAGACCCTTTTGAGGCAGCCGTGGCCTGGTGGTTAGAGAACTGGGCTTGTGATGAAAAGGTTTCTTCAGTTCTTGTTTCCCCCAATGGTTTTTTAGTTGTTTTTTTTCAAATCAGCATCTTGTGGCCTCGTTACCAAATCTTAGCAATTAGTATATAGTTTAGTTATCCACTGCCCTTTAATATTGTTGTATATAGTTTTCTAAATTAGAACTCTGTATTTATGTCAAGTAGGCGCTAAATAGATTTTGTGATCATTTCCAATGGAATGGAATAGGATTTCAAATGGAATTAAAGGAAAAAAGTCTATAACCATAGCTCAGGCATTATTTATGAATCACAGCTTGGTGAAGGAAACAAAACTGGCAAAACAAAAGATAACACAAAAAAATGGATTCAGTGAGCACTTTCTGTGCATTGACTGGACTTATGGTTTAGTAATCTGGCATGGAAAAGAAGCTAACTTCCCCATTGATAAATATGGACAAGCAGAGATAGCTCACACATAAAAAAGCTGAAAGAAATATTCAGTGCTTTGATTCTGGTATTATGTATTATGGGATTTAGTGCACACTTTTGCTGAGCTTTCTCTTGTTAAAAGATTCATTTCAGTTTACCTCCTGATATGATTGATGAATCATCAAACCATTACAGTATAGCAGCAGTTTTAGTAGTAATAGTATGTCCTACCAGTCATGTGTGTGTTGTGTTGCTAATGTGTTTTTTGCTGTGTTTTGCAAGCTTCCAAAATTGAATTTTTAATGCAATTTCTGCTGAAAGTTGCAACTACAGTGCAGTTACATCAAATAACAAATATACATGCCATATATAAAACCTTTTTAAAGCAGTCATCCAAGAAAGCACTGCAAAGTCTGTGCTGTGGATACTTCACTCTTAGAAATCTTGTAGAAAGTTAAGTAGCTAGCCATCCTTCATAAACATTTGTGATGGATGGGTCATTCTAAAGAGCTCAGTGATCAAGTTACAAGTTTTTTTTTCTTCTTAAAATTCAAGTCAACTGATGTGTGAGCTACAAAGGCACAGGTAACTTGGTTACAGTTGAAGGAAAGATGAATGCAGCACGTTATCAGCAAATACTGGAGGCAAATTTGCACTCATCAGCCCAGAAGCTGCACACGGGATGTACTTGGACGTTCCAACATGACAACGATCACAAGGCCCAGTCATCCTGTCATTGGCTATAGCAGAACAAATTGAAGGTATTGGAGTGATCAGAATGCACACTTTTTAGATAAACCTTTGCCTTACAATTTAAAAGTGGTCATGAACAACAACACTCTGCAGTGTTTGATAGAGCAAAGGTTCTCTTTGCAGTGTCCTTCCATGTGATACATTATATTTTGCATACCTTTATTTTCATTTAAAGTTTGAAACAGGTGTTGTGAATGACATAGCTGCTTAAACACTTTCTGAATGTGTAGATTACAGCAGCCCATAGAGTCAAGCGTGATTTTTATTGCTCTCTGAATGTGATAGAATTGTTATGTGAAGACCTGACAGACATTCCTTCAGCTCATGCCATTTTTCTGACCTTGTGAACCAATTTATCATAAAGGACTGTTTTATCTTAAAGGTGGCAAAACAGTATACAAAAGAAAATAATAATAAAAGTTGTCTTAATCAACTTCCTCACATTACAATAAATAATACCATAAATAATTTTATGGTAGATGGAACCACTATCAAAACTATAAAACATTATTACAGAAAGAAAATATTCCAGCAAGGCTACCACAGCACAAATTTTCCACCAAAGGAAGCAGCACACAAAATCTCTGTGAGGCATAGACAACATCTCAGGTGTTATCTCCTTGTCATGCCAGGAACATTGGAAACCATCAGGACCGTCAAAGATAATTTGTTTCTCATTAGAGAATAAAACTTTTGCCATTCAATGTCTCATGTCTGGTGTTCCCTTTAAATTGCAGCTTTTATTTATAAGTAGATAATATCTTAAGATATGTAACTTTAGAGCTCAGCAATACTGTTGCAGCATAGCCACAGTGACAGAGTATGTAATGTTGAAAGGGCTATGATGGACCAATGGGGTGGACACAAATGCAGAGATACATTAACAAATAATATTAATAATAAATAAAAAGTAACTAAGAATATATAAATAAAACAAGAAAAACCAACACTACACTGCACAGCTTAAAAACAGGTACTGCGCACCCTTGTGTCCTAGTCCTTTGTGTTTCAATTTGTATTCCCTCTTGTTTTTTCACTTCTGCCTCTGTGTCTGTGCAAAATCTGGGTTCTTCCTTGCTCTATCCATGCTCCAAATAATAAAAGAATGAACCCAGCCACAAGGGATTGCCAGCCCCTCTCTTTTCACCCCTACCCGACTTATCTCGGGTGTTTTAAACTAGGCCCCAAATAGCCCAGTTGCTAGAACAGAGCTGCCAATTGATGGCCAAAATTATAGAACTAGGCTGTTGCATAGACACACATTCCCTCGTACAAGTCGGTCCCATAGCTGGTGCTGTTTTCGTGTCTGTCAGCTCTGGTTGTGCCCAGGGGACTGACCTAGTACTGATCTGTTCTCCATCTGTTCTGGTTCCGCCTGGGGGTCTGACCTTGTTTTGGTTTACTTTGGTCCCGTCCGTAGTACCCATCTGTTCTCCGTCGACTCCGATTATGCCCGGGGAGCTGACCCCATTTTGGTTAACTTCATTCTTGTCCATAGTACCGATCTATTCTCCGTTAGCTCTGGTTCCGCCCGGAGGCCTGACCCTGTCTCAGTGAGCTCTGGTCCCATCTGTAGCACAGATCTTGTCTCCGTCTGCTCCGGTTCCGCCCGGAGGCCTGACCCTGTCTCAGTGAGCTCCGGTCCCATCCATACCACTAATCCTGTCCCTGTCGGCTTCAGTTCCGTTCGGAGGCCTGACCCTGTCTTGGTGCGCTCTGGCCCCATCCAGTCTCGATCAACCCTGGTTCCACCTGCAGCACCGACACTTTTCCAGTCGGTTCCGCCTGGAGGCCTGACGTATCCTCAGTTAGCTCGGGTCTGATCTAGCACTCCGACCCCATCTTGGTCGATCCTGGTACTGCCAGCAGTGCTGATGCTGTTATAGTCGGCTCTGGTCCCGTTTGGAGGCCTGACTCAACCTTTATTAGCTGCAGTGGCATCCAGCGGTCCGACCCCGTCTCGGTTGACCCTGGTTCCACCCATAGCACTGACACTGCACCAGTTGGCTCCGGTTCTGCCCTGAGACCTGACTCAACCTCAGTTAGCTACAGTGGCATCCAGCAGTCCGACCCTGTCTCGGTTGACCCTGGTTCCACCCGTAGCAGTGACACTGACACGGCTTCTCTTCTGCCCGGAAGCTTGACTCAACCTCGGTTAGCTAGAGTCCCATCCAGCGGTCTGACTCTGTCTCAGTCAATCCTGGTTCTGCCCGCAGCAGCGATTCTGTCCCAATCGTCTCCATTTCTGTCCGGAGACCTGACCCTATACTGGTTAACTCCTTCATTCTCATTCAGAGGTCCTACCACGTCTCGGTCAGCTCTGGTTCCGTAAGTAGGGCTGGTCCAGTCTCAGTAATTTTTTATCCTGCCCGGGGCCTGGGTCATTCCTCTACCAGTTTGGTTATCGGTCTTGGATCTGCCCCTGGGTTCCACCGTTGTCTATTCCACCAGAGGGCCCGGTTAAAATTCTCCCAGCCGTGGCTTCACCCTAAAGTCTATCTGTTTTGTCATAATTTTAGCATGTTCTAGCAAATAACTATCGCCATCTGCATGACACTGTTGATGTTTTTTTTTTACTTTGTTTGGATTTTATTACACCCAGAAGTCACAGTGTATGTTTCCTTTATTTATAATCATGCAGCACCCAAAACATCTGGTCATTAGTGATATTTTGTAGGTAAATTTCTAGATTAGTTTCACTGGAAGTTTGACAAAGTGCTTTGTATCTGACTCCTGGCTACAAACCATTTGCTATTAACTTGCCCATCACTGTCAGCAGTCTATTTTAAATCCAGTTTCTTAATGAGATTTACCTTTCCCTTGGAAACTGACTTATAATAGTTCACAGAAACCCCAACAATTTTGCAGAAATCACTAAAATCCTCAGCATTTATTATAAAAACAGTATAAGTTACTAATTTTGGAGCATAAATATTAACGTAAATTCATCTAATTTTATTCTACTTATACGAAAGAAAACATGCTTGCATGAAAAACAGCATTTACATAACAGAGTAACATTGGTAAAGTGATATGGTAAAGCACTGTATACAGGTGTCAAAAGAAACAAACTCAGGGGTTCTGTGTAAAAATCTATTTACAAATGAAATGCTATTTACAAAGTGGATATAATTAGGAAAGAGCAAAACTGAAAACTGGATATCACATTTACACATGCATGAACGACTATGACAATCATTTACCATCAGTCAAATGAGAGACCGACAATCAACTGAGCTTGAATAACACATTGGGAAACACAAGTTGCTCAGTTATCCAAGTGTTCTGCCAACAGGGCCGTCAGAGAAGCTACCACAGAAGTTAATGATGGCACATTAAAAGTTGAATACTTCATTCATTAAGTCGGGCAATATTATATTATATAGACAATATTATTATTCTTCATTGTCATATTTCTAATACTTGAGTACAATCTTTTTGATATTTAACCACAGAAGGCAAAAATTAAATTGCAAACCAGTATGTCTCAGCTATAGAACATACTGTATAAGACTTTTTAAAATCCTTTATTAGCCCCACAGTGGGTAAAATCATGCACTGAGAGTTCAGTTATATGAAAGTAAGCAATAAACAATGAGGCATAATAGCTGATAATTAAGTTAGTTTAAAGGTTATTGGATAAAGATGCATAGCTTGCTGCATGGACAAGCTGAAGCCCATAAAAATGTCTGTAAGCCATCTTTTTATCATATTTTATAAATGATAGATGATTTACCAACAATTTTCATTTTCAGTTGCTAATTACAATAAGGGTTTCTTGACTGTATGGTCAGACATCTTGTAGGATTAAGTTACTCTAGGGTTAGTAACCCTGGTCATCTCGAAACCCTGTACTTTGATTAAGCAAGGCCAAAAATAGAGATGGCCCCAAATTGCGCAGCCTTGCACTATAAAAAGTGTCTGCTAAATACCAAAAATGCAGCTGTAAAGCAGGGCTTTACTATTTTGCATATGGGACTGCAAATTTGCATTTGTTTGTTATGGATCTGTAAATGACTGAGCCAGGAAGTGTCATTTTCAAAAGTTTCTTTGGCAGAATAATAATCAGCACAGTTACATAAGGCAGAATGAGTGGTAAGTGTACCGTATTTGCATGCATTCACTACTTATATTTGCATACTCACTGTCTTGGTTCAGTCTGTGCCATGGTGGAAGCTGAAATGTGCAGTTAATCCCTGGGAGTTGATTAGCCTAAGTTTAGGAGGGTGAGGTTAGGCAATTCCCTCATGGCTTCATTAAAACTACATGGGTAATTACCACAACATACGCTACACTTGTCACACATACTTACATGCACACACTTTAGTCAAGCTTTAGTCAAGTCAAGTCAATTTATTTGTATAGCGCTTTTTACAATAGACATTGTCGCAAAGCAGCTTTACAGAGTTT
>JAYDZF010000009.1:2478584-2489635 GCA_034509105.1 Microcambeva barbata | reverse complement strand
CTGTCAGCTCTGGGAATCGAACCGGCAACCTTCTGATCACAAGCCCAGTTCTCTAACCACCAGGCCACAGCTGCCTCTCAGCTGGAAAACATCGTGCAGTAGCGCAGCTAACACCTGACATTTTCCAGCTCGTAAGAAACAAATTTATTAATAACAGATAAAGACTACAAACAATAACCCGAAGTACTAGGACACAAGGGTGTAGATGGACTAGAACTAAGGACATGACATGAAAACAAACGAGCGAGACCTGGGGGTGAACCTGAGACGGGTGTGGATGAGTGCAACTGGGGTGACCTTGCGTGCGTGCGTGCAGGAAGGTCCAGGGTCCAGCGAAGACACAGGATGAGAGTCTTGGGTGCGTGGATGCAGGACGGCGAAGGCACAGGTTCAGGGTCTTGTATGCACGGATGCAAGACGGCGTAGACACACGGTCAGGAACATTGGCTGGATGGTGGAGTGCAGAGGTGGGTGAATGCAGGACACAACAGCAGTGCGGCGTGGAGAGAACAGAGAAGGTCCAGGGGTGGGGCGAGGGAACAACAAATGCAACTAGCGAAATAAAAACCGCAAACGAAGTGACAAAGAAAAACCGAGAGAAACCACTGAAACAAAATCGAAACATAAACAAAAAACGAGAAAACAGACCGGAGTATGGGAAACACGGCATGAACGCATCGGAACGAAAGAAACTAAAACCGAAACTGGGAACAGAATACAGGAACCACGGCGAGGCCGGACAGGATCAAAAATACACGGCGCAATATTAAAAGAGCCTCAATGAACCGGCAAAGAAACAGCCGAACATGGGGGTTTATAAAGCCACGTTAACAAGCGACAGCTGAATCGAATCAGCGTGCACCAGTGAGAAAGGTGACGAGCACCTCCAACATTTTCCGAATTGCTGGAAAACATCGTGCAGTAGCACAGCTAACACCTGACATTTTCCAGCCCATAAGAAACAAAAATATAATATCAATTAGTGTGCCTAAGTATTAGATGTCTAAGAGCTTAGTGTAAACAGCTTTAACTTTTAACAATTTAACTTAAGGTAGAATACCAAAAAATTATTTTATTTCACACTACATACAAGTGGTGCCCTGTTATGATTGTCTGCCATGAATTTAGTTATGAAATTATTTTTGAGATTATGTCTTGATGTTATGCCTGATACGTGTAATATGCCTTTGTGTTTTAATATGTAACTTCTATCTGTAGTATTAATAGTAGAATTAGTAGAAAATGGTAGTTATTATCAGTGAATAATATATTCTATTTAGGCTGCAATAAATATATAGAAAAGGAAGTGATTGTAACCAATGCCATACTGTGGGGTTTAAAGTAATTTTAATGGTTAATACAATTCAATGTATTATGTATTTTTACATTCATAGCAAGTGTGAACATTTTGTTTTGGCAAATATTTAAAACTTTAGTTTTATTTGGATTTAAGTTGCACCTGGGGTCTGCCACTTGTCATTTTACAAATGCCTGTGCCAGCACTGCTGAGCCCACAAGCTGTAAATTATGCTTTTAGACAGGCTACAAAATATTTCAAAACCTTGGCACTGGCTTCCTGACCAACAGAGACAAACAAAGGCCATAAGCACTTCTGCTTATAAGACCTAGCACAAGTATGAGCAGGGATCAGGGAGCCTTGATTTAATAATATCTGAGTTGGTTGTGTGTGTCTGTGCAAGAGAACCTTAGTTCTATGTTGCACATATACACACAAAGACTAATGCTACTTCCAGAGATGAAAGGCTTGTTCAATGAGACAGTACTAATTGAGGCTCTGTGAGAGGTGGTTTGGTTCTTCAAAGACCAGACACATTTCCCTTTTTGGTTCCTTTGGGATTAGCCAGGACTTTTAGTATATTTGTGGAGTCGGCTTAAAGACCATTAGCTGCCCTGCATATAATGCCCCAAGTGCCTGTTAATGTTAAACCAAGGTTTAATGCTTAGAGTTAGTAGTATATTAACTTTAATTAAAAAAGTACCTGAGTTAAGACACTTTGACAGTTTATGTACCAACAGTCAGTGTTTATATTATCCCATTCACCTATCCTGTAGTTACTTCGTAGTAGGTATATTGTCGCTGACTCTGAGAGGGTTCTTTTTTTTTGCAACACCCACACATCCTACACAATAAATTGTATAGATACATATTCTATTAACATATTACTATAAAGATTTAAATTAAATTTCATTATTTCATTTTCATTTCAACTGGTAATAACAAAGTTCTGAAAAAAAATATGCGAGCTGACTATCACCATGAATTCAAATCACAATTACTGAATGTTTGAGTACTAAAGCAGTAACAATTAATAGGCAATTACATACTCAGTACAGAAATAACCATAACATTGAACAATTGAACTTTATGATACACTTAGAATCATATTTTCCAACAGTGGTGGCTTTGCTAAGTGGTGCTAAGCTGGGATATGCGAAGAAAGAATTTCGTTGTAATGTATATGTGTAAAATGTAGATCATTTGTAAGTCGCTCTGGATAAGAGCGTCTGCTAAATGCCATAAATGTAAATGTAAATGTGTTCATGTGGTGTGTCCTATTAATAATGTTAAGTATAAGAAAACAAAACAGTTCAGTGAATTTATATGAAATACAGAGCTTTAGTAAATTACTTTTGGTAGATCATATGATTCCGTTCATGTAAGATAACATATTTGCTGACCCCCAGCTAAATTTAAGTTTATTTATAACTTAAACATGTAAACATGGTGCCTAACCCATTTAATATTCAGCTGGAGTTTAACATTTAATATGATCTCCCAGTTGTGCAAACCCAAGCAAAAAGAAAGAAATCAAATTCATATTAGAATTTTGATATCGAAACTGCGGAACTTTGAATATTGAATTATTTTTTTCAGTATATCATATAGCTGTTATTTGGGGTCAAACAATGAAAGTTTGTCATATAGAAACATGTCTGCATTACTCAATGACCATTCATGTCAGATGTAAACCTGAACTGAAATAACTTTGATCCCGCAATAACTATAAAATACATATTATGTGCTTACAAATGCATTACTGACCTAAAATAACAAGTGAATGTGCAAAAACAGACCCTAAGCCCTGTTTGAGGCTGATAACTAAATAATTACAAGATGCTGATAACAAATGTCTGCATAGTTTTCATCAGTAAAAATCCTTATTTAAGACATAACATTTTGACCGCATTACTAATTGTGTTGGTCTCCCTTTCTGTTAGGGATTAGACCAAGGACGCGGAGGAGGAACCCAGACTTTACACCCAGACTTTACAAGAGTAAATATTTATTACACACAACTAAATTCAGACACAACCAACAACAAAAAAGACCGGCAGACTTGGACACAGGGTGAGGACCAAAACGGGCGACATGAGAGACTAAAGATAAAACAAGAAACGAAGGACTGGGACACGAGGGCGCAGAAGGACTAGAACTAAGGACAGGAAAACTACATGGACGAAGTCCGGGGTGAGTTGCTAATGGTGTGTGGGTGCGGGAAGACCTGGGCATTTATTAACACAAAACTAGAATACAAACAACTACAACAGACTAGGACACATGGTGAGGACGAGACTAAAACTAAACAATGAACATAGGACTAGGAAACTAAGGCACGGATGAACTAGGACTAGGGGCAGGAAGTGAAATTACACAGCCAAGAACCGGGGTGAACTGTCAGTGGTGTAGAGGAGTGAGTTCAAGGTGACTGTGTGGTGCGGCGGAGATTGCGTTTGAGGTGACCTTGAGCGGAGCGGCAGAGAGTTCGTGCAAAGTGGTGCAGGGTCCACTTGGAGCAGAACAGCTTGGAGCACCCGGCGGGGTAACTTGGGCAGGAACTGTGGAGGCTGGACGTCTTGTAGGCACGGTGAGGTAACTTGGGCAGGAACTATGGAGGCTGGACGTCTTGTAGGAATGGTGAGGTATCTTGGGCAGGATGCGAGGAGGCTGGATGACAGTAGGCTGGACAGCTTGGAGACACGGTGAAGAATCTTGTGCTGGGTCCAAGGAGGCTGGACAACAGGAGGCTGGACAGCTAGGAGACACGGTGGAGAATCTTGGGCTGGATATGAGGAGGGCGGACAGCTGGGAAACAGCAGAGGGGGACCAGGGTGAAGAAAACACTGAACGGACGGAGAAAAACAAAACCCGAGTGATAAGACAACTGAAAACAGAGAGCGAAGAAAACAAAGTACAGCGGAAAATGCGGAAACAAAACCAGAACTTGAAGGTGAACAAAAAAAGGACTGGAGTGCGAAAGCACGGCATGACGCAACAATAATCAAATAACACGAGAACCAAAAACAAACGCGAGGGGAACAGACCAGAAACACAGGAACAACGGCGAAGGTGCGATGAAAAACAATGGCGGAGGAGACAGTATAAACAACGCAGAGCGACTGGGAACAGATCTACAACAGACTTCTAACCTACAATGAACCAACAATCGGAACAGCGAAAAACCAGGGCTTATGAACGCTGGGTAAACAAGCCGCACATGAAACCAATTGGCTGCTCACGTGATGGAGATCCGGTTGTCTGGGTAACGTGAGCTATCAGCGCCTGAGGCTTTCCAGCACTTAACACTTTCCTTGCCAAAACAGCGATGCACTATATATTTTAAAACCAGAATTAACTTTGCTCTCCACAAGCATGGTAAATGCCGATTTAATTTTTTGGACCATTTTCCAAGATAATAACCACTATGTTGTCTATACTGTAACACCCCACAAAAGATGGTGTTTTTGGTCTTGTCATCACAGCTTGTCCCTGGTCAAACTTGTTCAAAACCTTAGGCTTGCCCAAGGCAACACACCATTATTAATAAAAAAAATCAAAAATAATTGATATCATTAATAAAACATATTTAAATAGTTTAATTGACATTTACATTGTTATGGTTTGCAGCAGAATATAATGTTCACATTACTTGACACAATTTCCTTGACAGTATTACACTCCCTCCAAAAAGTATTGGAACAGGGAGGCTGACTCATTTATTTCTTCTGTAAACTGAAAACATTTAAGTCTGACAAATAAGGAGATCAAAGGTCAATATTTCAGCTTTTATTTCCAGTTATTTACATCTGGGTCTGATACACAGTTCAGAAGATAACACCTTTTGCGTGAACTCACTTATTTCACTTCTGAGCAAAAGTATTGGAACATGTGACAGTCAGTCATGTTTTGTTGCACACATGGGTACTTTCACATTGATTCTACAAACAAATAGTCCTACATGTCCACTCAATTTCAGATTTGGGTTTTTGCAGGTCAAACGGAGTGTACATTTATAGAAGTAATCAACATGAAAACTAGAGAGCTCCAGGGGTGAAAAACAAGCTATTGCTAATCTGGGAGATGATGAAAAATCAATCAGAGCCATTGCACAAATATTGACCATAGCCAGTATAACTGTTTGTAATGTTTCAATTAAGAAAGTCATCATGAAGATGAACATACCAATGGGATGAAAATGCTAAAATTTGGAAAAATCAAGGATTTTGGACAGACAAATATGTGTATAAAATAAATATAAGTTTTAACATTAAAGACCGCAAAACCCAAAACACCAGAAGGAAATCCTGAATTCTCCGGGATGTCAGAATTTTCAGAGGAATGCAGAATTGGGAATAAGGGGACAAGATCCCAGACCTGTAAGCCATGACGTGCCAAGTCGCACTGCAGCCTACACTAACTTTCCCTACTCAGAGAAATAAAAGGTGCCCTACCCTGCCGTGAGCCTCCTGACTCTACCACCATTGACTTGCCTTGTGAAACCCAGGGGATATCATCTGGCTCTCGAATAGGGCAGGTATGTTGTCAGCCTTGAGATCGCTATCCCATAAATGCCTTTTATGGTAAGCTATCTGTAACGGCGACGACACAAGAAAATGGTGTTAGGTAGATGATGCATTCAAGGCCCAAATGTGGCAGGCTGGCAGTGATGGGGTTTGAACAAGCAACCTAGTTCAGAAACTTATTGTCTAGGCTACAATATTTTATTTTTTATAACTTTATATAATAATAATAATAATAATAATAATAATAATAATAATAATAATAATAATAATAATAATAATAAAATAATCTATTATTGTTGTCATTATAATTATAAAATAAGAATTATTATTATAATAATCAATAAACTAAATCCTGTAGGCCAGAAATGCCTAGTTATACTAGTAATCTGAGCCCTTCAGCCTCATTGCTCATACTGTACTGTAAGTCGTTTTGGATAAATGCTGAAAATGTAATTTAAATGTGAATTATCCATACATGACATTCCCCAACAAAAACAAATCACGCAGTAGTTTAATGAGATGTGTTAGTAGGATTGCAGATAACTGCTTTGCTGGACTTTTATAGTATTTCATGTATGGTCAGGTTTGGAGGTTTGTATTGATGTACAGGAGTATTGAAATGGCTGATTTATTCTACCCGATTTTACTGTTACAAACTTGCCCTTAATGGACACATGATTGCATTCATACCTCTCCAAATATTTCATGATTCAGGGTTTCTGAGAGTTTAGCAGCTGAATGAAACAGCTGTTTAAATATAGACTGTGACTCACCCCTCACGCTGAGCCTCTCCTTTTTCGAGCTCTTGAATGACCCCCAGCAGAACTTTAATGGTCTCCTGGCTTGAGCTAATGAGGGTTTCCATGGCTTGCAGCCGAGCCTTCACATTGCCATCTGCCCCAGGCAACGAAATCTCCTGCCTGCAGCCATGACCTCCTGTGTCGTCTCGGGTGCCCATGCTACCAAAGCCTTGGCTGCTATGAAAGTGGCTTGTTTGCTGGGAGGGACAAGTGGTGAAGGTCTGAGGCCGAACACCATTCAGTGGGGCAACCTCTTCATGCTTAAACTGCCCAGAGGGACTGTTCAGACTTTCCAATTGTGTCAAAGATGTCCATGCAATGGGTCCTGTAACCTTTAAGGTGGCACCCCTGTCCTGCAGGGGTAGTGTTGAGGAAGCTGAAAAAGATCTCTTGGTGCAATTGGGGTCTTTTTCTGCCCCGGTATTGTCCTGATTTGCTATTCCTTTAGGCTTGTAGCCACTTGCTTGAGTTGCTTCTTCATCCTTAATGTCTAATTGGTTTGTTTCCCTGCTTTGACCTGAGGAATCAAAGCTGCTCTCTGGGCCATCAGACCCTGTGCACAAGTCCTGCACATCTGTGTATGGAGGCATACTGTGCAATATAACTCGAGTCTTTTGTACTCTTCCCCCACAAGGCCTGTCTTCCTCAAGACCCTTAACTTGATTCAAGAACCCGTTGTTGTGTCCCTGACAGTTCTCCACCAAAGCTGTGTGTTTGATCATGTTGCCCTTCTTGCGCTCAAATGGGAAAGTCTGATAATGCTTCTTGAGGTCAGGCAAGGTCTGCACTGCAGTGCTCTTGGTCACATTGGGTATGGAGCGGCGTGCCGGCATAGTCAGATACCTTCTTTGTACGACCTTGCACGAAACCGAGCCCCCCTTGGCACTTCGAGTTAGACGTGCCGCTTCATTTTGGGCCTCACAGATGTCCTTGAATCGGACCTGCAGGGCTTTGTTACATTTATGTACAGTGTCCACAGGACCACTGCTCTCCTCTCCCAGAGTCGGACCCCCTGAGTCTGAGTCCGACTCTGAATTTGACAGGACACACCGGCCAGTCTCCTTACTGACCATCACTCCTGGTAGAAATAGTGGCATGTGGGGGGAAAAAGAGAACACAGTGAAACAGTTACAATTTTTAGTTTCAGCAAACATGATCTATCAGGTATCTTCAAAATGTTTCTTTTTTGTTTTGATTGGAAACATGGCATGATTAGTAATTGGTCTTGTCTGAAAGAGCTTACAGTATGGATTTAGCACCATCTGATTAAAGCTATTTGGACACTCAAAGAATTTTGAAGGGAAGAAAAAAAGATTTTCATATCATATTTAATAGCAGCGATTTCTGGTTCAATAATTTTTTGCTGATTTATTAACATGGTATGACGCTTGGAAATGCCTTGTAAAGGAAGGTGACTGAAAAAAATCAATGCAACTTTTATTTAAGTGCATTAAAAATGCTATCTTGAATCGCTAGGACATAGGATTTCATAGGATCCAGGATCCACAAAGACTTTTGTATGCTGATCTGTCAGCTGGCAGAAGAATTCAAGGTCTTCGAACCTATTTGAAAAAAATTTTGCAAATTAAAAGTATGTCTTGTTTGAGGCATGTGCTTAACAGTAGACTAATATTTGTGGAAAAAGAAGCTCCAGCTGATGCCAAATGGAAAAGAAAGAAAAGGTCAAAGGAGTAAAACCATCCATGTCTGTACCCACTTCCATCAAGTATAATTACTGAGGCAAGGACTGTTACGCCGAAATACGCTGCTTTGCCACACAAAGAGATGTCCAAACTGTCAACAAGACATTACATAACTGAGTGTGCAGAACCAAAGTCAATAAACGGTTTTTAAAAACTCTTTAAAAAGAGCTTTTAATCAGATGAAGGCAGTGTGTGTACTTGTTGCATTCAATTAGAAATGCACTCTTGACAAATACAGAAACACATAAATTGTGATACATGAGAGAGCGAAAACATCCAAAACACTCAACAGCAAGATTAGATCAAATGCTTTTCCACCCTGTATGAAAACTAATTATCACCTACAATATTCAGCTGGGGCACCCTGGTGGCTAAGTGGGTAACACTTGCTTCTAATAGGGTCAATCCCCAGACAGAGCAGTCTTGGTGCTTTCTGTGTGGAGTTTACATGCAGTCCCCCTGTCTGTATAGGATTCCTCCGGGAGCTTTGGTTTCCTTACACAGTCCAAAAACATGCAAACAGATTCAATGTAGGGCATTTAATTGCCCTATAGTTGAATGGCTGTGCTTTTGTGTGCCTTGCACTGATCGAAAAGCTGGGATAAGCTCCAGCTCACCCTCCCTAATTAGAAAAAGCAGTTAAGAAAGTGGTTGAGTGAATATTCAGCTTGCTCACAGGAGACTGCAAGCGAATTTGAAAACTAAATATATTATTGTTTTTTGGAACAGTGCTTTGAAACAGCTTTATTGTTTATTTATATTACCTTCTATTCTAAACAATGCCCAAGAATATAAGTTATACCAATAAAATGTCTAAAATATTATGAGTAAGATATTTTGACATATTTGGAAAGTTGTCTGAGGCAAACACAGCTTAAAAAAACTTTTTGCATCCTTATTCATTTAGGCTCACACTAGTTACTTAAATGGGATGGCCTGTCTAATTAGACTTGCAATTCAAACCAGTCCTAATGTGGTTGTGGCTTAATATGTGTTGATGTATCTTGATCTTTGTGTCTTAGACAAATACTGCTGAATTATTCTTATTCACATATTTATTTTCAGAAAGTGTTGTGGTGCTAGTTAATGGTCAAAGGTAGTCTGGCTGGGCCAGTATGAGTAGTAGTTTTGATATATACAACAACTTGAGTATGTTGCAGGCATAAATAAGACAATCAAGTTGTCAATATCTGAAGAGTCATTAGATTTTTGATTTTATAAGCAAACATTATTTTCCAATAATCTGTAGAAATTAAAATAATGGAAGAAATTCAACAAAAATATGCCAACAGTGAAACAAAAACAATTGTGGACATTCATTGTGCTCCAACCACATTAGGTCCAGCATGGTCCTCATCAAGAGCAGCTGGGTCTAATTACATTTGAGGGAGCAAATGATAGTGGGGGAGGTGTGTCTGCACGCCATGCTTCCTGAGAGGAAAGTGTGACAGGCACACACAGAGGTACTGTGTGACGTTAGTGTAAACATTAATGTTTATTGTGTAATTTGGTCTGTTTAATCTAAAATTATTACATTTATTTTACAGTTAAATATTTTAAATAATTAAACAAGGGGGTGTCACATAAATCAACAAATTCTCACAGGTCTCACAATATGTTTTATAAACCAGTTTAAGGTCTGTTAGTTACCTACAAAAGATGGCCAGTATATAATGTAACTAGGCAAAACAAGATCCAACTGTTAACATACAATAAATAATAGGTCACACAGAAATATATTGACATACAAACAAACGCTAAGTACGCAGAACAAGGGACTGTACCTTGCAATGTAGCATGTCCTGTTTTGCATTTTCCCTAAATTGTTCTCCCAATCTCATTATGTCCTGTCACTTCAGTCACTTCTTTTCACCAGCACAAAGTGAGTTCATACGTGGATAAGCTTTGTGTATGCAAAGACAGACCCTGACCTTCTCTCTCTCTTGACTCAGAGACAGGTCCTAATTGTACCAGTAATGAGGTCTCCACTGCCACCCTGCCCTTGAACAACAGCCAATCATTGTTTGTCCAGACCATCCAGCCTGCCAGATCAACTCTGGTGTGCTAGCATGTGTTTTACCTCTGCACCACTCATGCACTCAAATACATGGATTAATCATTGGATTAGTTACAGATGTGGTGATTAGTAAACTGTTGATGAAGACATCCTTTGCACTAGGGCTAGATTAGCTAAAAGTGCTAAATGCTTGTCCACTTACTCTTTAAAATTGTCCTCCATGTCAGCCTGCGTCAGAAACAGGGGTTTCTCTGAGTGTCAGTGTCTCTCTGAAGCCAAGATGGTAGGAGGATCACCAATTCCACCATCGTTGCGCAAAAAGATAGTGTAGCAATACCAGAATGGTGTTACCCAGCGTAAAATAGCAAATACTTTTAAGTTATCATCATCAACCATGCATAACATCATCAAAAGATTCAGAGAATCTGGAACAATTGCTGTGCATAAGGGTCAAGGCCGTAAAACTCTACTGGATGCCCGTGATCTCTGGGCCCTTAAACATCACTGCACCTCAAACAGGAATGCCACTGTACACAGAATAACAGAATGGGCTCAGGAATACTTCCAGATTATTGTCAGTATTGTCAGTGATAACAATCCACCGTGCCATCTGCCGTTGCCAGCTGAAACTCTACACAGCAAAATCAGGAGTGTTAAAATATTGGTGTTGGTGTTAAATCATTAGTGTTGGTGTTGTTTTAACACTGT
>JAYDZF010000009.1:1069425-1082512 GCA_034509105.1 Microcambeva barbata | reverse complement strand
GGTGTCAAACTGGATCCATAAAGGGCCGCTGGTCTTTGTTCCGACCAACCCAGGAGGTCACGTGATCAGCTGTCTAATTGAGACCAGCTAATTAAGCTACTGAAATAGGGTGTGCTCTGATCTGATTGGACTAAAATCAAGCAGCAACACTGCCGGTTTGAGGATGTTCTCAGTTGGGCAGCTGATCATGTGACTTCCTGGGTTGGTTGGAACAAAGACCAGAAGCCACACGGCCTTTTATGGAGCCAGTTTGACACCCCTGTCCTAGACCAGTTTAGGACAGAGCCTTCGTGTGTTGCCCAGCAAACCCAGACATGGCTTCCGTTGAAGCCGCAGTGGAGTCAGGACATCTATTTTTCACAACGGAAAGTGACCCCGCCAGCTCGGCTCATGTTCGTTTGTTCAATGGTACCGGAGAGGCTCGGTCGGCTCATGGTGGATGAGAAAGCAAATATCTAGAAGCTTTTAGAAGCTCTTGGAGTCGAGGGCGAATATACGATTTGTCCGACTGGTCACAATGTTTCCAGTCATTTCCAGGCTGGTTATGAAAGCGCTTGGCTGACGCGAGTTGAATGCGTAGGTGCTAACAAAGCTCTTCTTTCTCCTTCTGAGTTGAGTTGGTGAAATGAAACAAAGATTTGTCTGTGCTGTCGCACGGAGATAAACAAAATTCAGTAGTACTCCATCAGGGTCACGTCAGGTCTGGTCACGACGTTTTAGCCAATGGCACTGCTGAGATTCAAACCTGGATCCCAGAGTTGGTGGGATAGTGTGATATAAAATGTATCATTGTAGCCCAGTCGTTAAGGTCCTGGACTTGTCCCTTGTAACTTACACCTGCTCCCGTCCCCAGATCCATTCACGGTCACTTCGACCCGTCCTGAGACGCTTGACCTGTTCCTTCTACCCTCATGTCCGCTCGCCCTGGTGTGTTGCCGCTCGACATGAATAATTCAGACAGATCTGTTGGCGAGACGACCCACGGTGCGCCGTTTAGGTGGCGGCGAGGTTAAGAATGAAGTGGGGAGAGGGGGTTACACACAAAAGCACCATTCGCCGGGGCCAGATGCCGTGCCTGGAGGCTCGATCTGCCTATGCAAATGGCCCGGAGGCCTTGGATCCGCACGAACAATGAGCTCACACAGGCAGGCCCTGGTGCAATCCAAATAAAGATGAGCCGATCCTGAGAGCAGCCCGCTAATCTAAATCTAATAGTAATAAGCCTTGTCGGAGTTAAACGGCGGAGCTGAATGCAAATTGGTGCATTGACGAGGAAATCAACGTAAAAAAAAATACAACTAAGTACATAAAGGCTCAAATTCTCAACAGCCACCACAACAAACACATGTTTTAATAAACCATAAAATAACTCAACGGTTCAGAAGTTCTGAATATAAGCTAAATGAAGATGGACAGACAGAATGAATAGAGATAAAGGAATGCAAAAAGAAGGGAATTGCAACTCAACATCGTCAGTCTGGTAGTGAACGACAATTTGGGGTCACCAAACACGTCACACCGCGTATGAGTGGACGGTACGAATTATAAATATCATTATAGTTATGATAAGTTTAGATCCAGAGCACAGTAGGTTCTACACTGAGGATCACTGGCACTCAGCAGTCACACTGGGGTTAAGCAGTGTCGAGACGTAATGCAAAGCGAGCCTTTACACCCCCGCGGTCAGCACTCACAATGCCAGCATCACTACCATCTGCGTTAAATTTACAAAAGCGGCAGCTAATCAGGCAACCTGTGCCTGGTACCGCCTACTAATCTGAAAAAAGAACTGAAAAGCTGAATAGAAAACCGTAAAGATTAAAAGAGCGAACACACAAGCAGAAACCAGTCATAAAATTATTTTAAACACGAGCACGTGTCAGATGATCCGAGATATACGGCTGACAAAACGACGCAAGTTTACCGACTTCAGTCTGATTTCAGGACATCAATATACAGAATAAGCCCTGGCATTGGAATCCCGTAATCCTCAAGATCAGGGTCACCAGGCGAGCGATTTGAGCTCTGCAAAATTTGAGTACTGCTGCAGACCCAGATTTGTAATACTGCTGAAAAACGGCCGGCGTCTTTTAGTCACAGTACAGACCAAAATTAGGGTAAGAAATTAATGAATTGGCACCTTTTAAAGGTGTTTGAAGTGAGTCTACAAGATAGCGTGTTCTGGGAATCTACAGTATCAAAATGCTGGATATGCATTACAAGATATCAACTTTAGAGGAAATTATTTGAATGATTTTGAAAGAAAGTTTAAGCAAAAGCTTAGACCTTGGAGAAAAACGTTTCTTGCATCTTTCATCATGTATTTTCTAAGCAATTGAGGATTGAGGGCCTTGCTCAAGGGCCCAAGTAAGGCAGACTGGCAGGGCTGGGGCTTGAATAAGCGATTTTTCCTTTATTACTTTTCCTTAACCACTACGTTACAACTGCCCAGGAGGCTACAGTCATCCCAGCGTCCTGTTAGACATTAATTTAAGAAATGGCATGTTCGACCCAAGAGCCACACAGATTTAAAAAGACATTGTGTCAACCGAGTGCTTGACATGTAAAATCACCAGATCTTAAACCTGGTTGAAAACCTGAAAAATGTTTTCAAAAAGAAATCGACGCACAATTTCGGTCGTTACCGTCGCCCATCACCACAAGGTGGGAGCGTTTCTTTGCAAGCTTCCAAGCGATTTCCCATCCTACGTGAGTAGCATTGTTATTCTATTTTAAATCCTTCTCCGGGATCTGTGAAATTTAATTTTAAATGCAACCAGTCCGGTCCTGCTGCTACACCGTCATCAAAACACCAACTCAGGAGAAATCCTTGAGATTTCCAGTCCAGCAAAAGAAAGCATATAGATCGTGTGTTTTCTTTTTCTTTTTCTGTTGTGTAGTGATTAAGGGTACTAGACTAGACGTCTTAAGGTTGCTGGTTCAAGCCACAATACTGGCACGTTGTTGACGCTTAAACCTTAATCGCTCACAGCACCCTATATAGCTTTGTTTAAGTGTATCCAAATTCCTTAATGGAACATGTAGTAATCAGAAATTGGATAAAAGAGGGGGAAATGTCTCATATGACAAGGTTGCAGCAGTGTTTGTTTCAACTCTGAGCCAATGAAAACCGAATACCGTGATTAAATGTTGTGTATCGATAAAACCGCTTCGATAACCGTGACACGACACAATGACAAAACCGTCCACACTGACATTCGAACCAAAACTGCAAGTTTTAAACTACAAAAAACCTCAAAACAAAACAAAAAAGACAACACGACTCCGAATAAAACCTATTCTTGAAGGGAATTTCAGAATAAGACAGAAGAAACCGACCGGTGTGCTACTTACGTGTCAATTAGTGACGGTTATTCCAGAAGGTTCGGTTCGGTACCGGTCCGTTAGCTTAGCGTTTAGCTCCAGCTGCTAGCAGAACAAAAACAATAAACGGCTCCACACGCGCACGCGCACACAAATTTATATATACATATATAAATATATATTTATACACACGGAGTATGCTAACACACACAGCAACCTGATAACAAAGCCAGAACTGTAAATAAAAAATATAGACGTCCCGTTTGAGCAAAGTCAAATTTGCTAATTAATAAGTATATTAAGTATAAACGCGAGAGTCGCTGCACTGTGTGTGACTCTGTGTATGAATATAAACAGAAGCTGCTCTGCCTGTGTGTGTGTGTGTGTGTGTGTGTTGGACTGAACGGAAAAAGCCGACGCGTCACTTCGAAATGTATTCTGGGTAATGTCGTTTCAAAAGATTACAGGTCACAAAAGATGATGGCTGGTTCGACAAGGACTGTCAAGATTTAAGAAAAGAACTTATAAAAACATCAAACCAAAAGCATAGAGATCCAAACAACAATAAGATACGATTTGTTTACTGTGAAACAATATAAGTGAACCAAAAAAGCTCAACTTGGTTCTGAGTGTAAGTTCCTTCCCTGAAATTTTCATTTGCTCTGACATGCACTGTGAGCTGTGATGTCTTATATAGACAAGTGTGTGCCTTTCTTAATCAAGTCCAATGAAGGAGTAGAACCATCTCAAGGAGGATCAGAAGGAAATGGACAGCATGTGAGTTAAATCTTAGTATCACAGCAAAGGGTCTTAATACATATGACCATGTACCCACTGTATAAAACTGTATCGGAATCAAATAGAAGTGAATCACACCGAACAGAATTGGAATCAAATAGAAGTGAATCGAACAAAACTGAACCGGAATGAATTTAATAGAACAGAATTTGAATCAAATATAAGTGACTGAAATATAACTGAATTTCAAGAGTCAAGACTCAAACCCAAGTTTTTCTTGCTGTAAGGAGACAGTGTTACTTGTCCTGGCATCAGGTGATGCTGAAAATTTGCCCATTGCCATGCACGGCGGGACGTGTGGCTGAACTAGAACAATCCACTAAACATATCTACATACATTTGCTTATGTATAAGATGCCTCGTAATTAGTAACACAAAATTCACAGACAAGACGTTTCAGTATGGAAGTTTTATAAATGTGGACCTCTGGAGGGTCCTGTCCACACAAATATGCAGCACTTAAAACATGTTTCTGTCACACTGAATCCATACAGACTTGAGCACGTTGTAATACCACCAACATGTCAAAAAAAAAAACATCTGTATCCATTTGGACGCGGTCTAAGACAGATCAAACGGCATTTTCTGTGCTGGCAAATACATTTGGTAATACAGTAAAAAATCTTGTGCTGTTACATTTCATTTTCATGACATGTAAACATGCATTATTTATTTTAACACTTCATGGTGACAGGGGATGCGTATCGCAGAACACAGAGTGGCTCATAACATCAGAGCGGGTATGAGAGGAGATGGAAGCAGCACCACCGAGGATAAATTGTCAAAACAAATAACTGAACAAATGTAAAAACATTTCAGAATTCTAAAAGGTTACAGGTTGAAAGGTCTTTGTACTCTGGTTTCCCTGAGGTGTTTGGCCATCGTTCTCATGAAATAGTTTCACAGTCACCTGTCCAGGTTAAAACGGTTGTCCTCGAAGCCTAAGACTTTCACGGCACCACTCTCTCTCTTTGTTCGTCCGAACTTCAGCTCTGGAGTCTCTCTGGCTTGGCCTGGTTTACGCCCTGAGTTTGAGGATGATGATAGCCAGGATGAGGAAGAACGTGTTCCAGCCGAGACTGACGGCGAAGCCGCGCCACACCATCATACGTGACAATCCCCATCCTGAGGAACAATGTCACCAAACCAAAACGTTTTTAAACATCATGCTCAGTTTTACAGTTGTTCTATAAAGCAATAAAAAGTATATTTAAAAAATGTTTAAAGTATAAAAAGAATTACAAAATTAATTGTATTAAAATATTATATACTCTGGAAATTACTAAAAAAAACATAAATCTCAACAAATAAACAAAATAAAATAATATAATCACAAAAAACAATTAAAATTAACAAACTAAAAATTAAATAAAAAAATATTTATAACAATATTTACAAAAATACAAAAATAAACTTTTTAACAAATGGACAAAATGTAAAAATTCTCTATTTCATAAATAACAAAAAACATAAAAATGAAAGGAAAAATTCAGTCATACCACAATAAAAAGAATAATAAATACATTACATTAAAAAAGTTATATTCTGGAAATTACAAAATTATATATAAAAAAATAACTAATGAGCAAAACTATAATATAATTATAATAAACCAAACTACATAAAATGTCAAAGATGTATTCCTTGAATTAAACATTGAGGGTTTTACACAAGGTTTGATGGGGTGCTATATCTGAGATGCAGGAGTAATGAATAATTACTCTTAGTGAATAATTGAGGATGAGATCCAGAGAGGGAGAAAGAGAGAGAGAGAGCGAGAGAGAGAGAGCACAAAGAAGTTAAGCATATCCTAACAGTGCAAGACATAACAAACCTAAATGTAATCAAGTATCAGCCAGTCAGAATAAGAGACTCAAAAACTGTTTTTTTTTATTTAAAATGCTCGCCATGGGGGGCTGTGGACTACCAGCCGCACCCTCAGACGACCCTCAGTGATGAGCAGTGGTGGTGGGTAAGTGCGTTAACGGTTCTGAGCATTTGTGAGTGGACAGCAGATATGGAGAGGACGGACGAGATGGAGGGGACGAGTGTTTAGTGTCCTGATCGTCGACTGCAACATGAGCTGATGGTGAAACACAGACCAAACAGGAGACACAACAGACACAGTGCGTGTGTGAGTGTGTGCGTGTGTACTGCAGGGGGTGCAAGTATAGGATTGCAAATAACCATGATGGAACGGAAGTGAATCAAACAGAACCGATTTGAAATCAAATAAAAGGGACATGAATAGAACTAAATCCGAATCAAATAAAAGTGAATCAAGTAAGAATGACTCAAATAGACCCCAGATGAGAATCAAATGCAACTAAATCATACAAAACTTAATCAAAATCAAATAGAAGTGAAGCAAACAGAATCAGAGTGAAATAGAATTGAATCAAACTGAACCAAATTGGAATAAAATAGAAGAGAAAAACAATCTGGAATCAAATAAAGGGGACAGACCGGAGTGAATCAAACAAAATCAGATTCGAATTAGTAACCCGAGTCAAATGAAACCAGAATCAAATATAAGTGAATCAAACAGAGACGAAATCGAACAGAATCAAATCCAAATCAAATAAAAGTGATTCAAACAGACCCAAACTGGAATCCAATTAAAGTGAATCTAACTGAACCGGAATCAAATGGTACCCATAAACATTAAGGAGGGAACCACAGCGGCCAGCTCGTCTGAGCGCCAGCAAGGGACCGAATCACCTGGAAGAGGTCCACAGACTGCAGACTGGGCAAAATGTGTGTGTGTGTGTGTGTGTGTGTGTGTGACTCACCTCGGTACATAATGCATCGCAAAGCTTCTGCCGCGTAGGTCTGAGGCAGGACCAGGCTCAAGTAACGTAACGGATACGGAATACACTCCACCGGCCAGATAACACCTACAGAGCCAACAGTCAAAAGTTTGTGAACCCGGCAAAACCTGACATTTTAGCTCTGGGCATCGAACGTCGTTTGGCTAGTCTGCAGGGAGGGCGCCAGAAGGAGATTCCTCGAAACTTTCATAAGTAAATCGAGCACACCCCCTGCTGGTGGATTGACAGCGACAAGAGATCACGTTATCAGGGTTTAATGCACATATGACCCCGTCTTGTGCAGGTGAGAAGAGGCAGTAGGTACTGCACACATGTCTGGGAAACCCCAAAGAGTGACCCGACTGAAGATGGGAGGCATCTGATGGACTGGCCTAGCCAACATTCAACATTCAAAAAAATGTGTTGCCATTAAAAGCTCTACAGAAACCTCCCCCATCTGCCCTCAGACTGCCCCATCCGCCCTTCGATATACCTCCATCATCCCAGCGGACCCAAACAGATCGAGTTACACTAATGACTTTCCACACCAGAATGTTATCTGAAGTGAAAGAAAACAAGACCTTGCTGGACGCTCCATTTCAAAATCGAACCTGGAGGAACCTTTAGGACGTAACGGAGAACCGAACGTCTGGTCTGTATGTTAAGAGTCTGGTGAGAACCCTCCCAGGTACCAGTAGTTCAATAATCGTCCACTAGCTGGCGAGATGTCAAAATCTTTAAGGCAACCCTACATGCTAAGGACGACACTCTTTAGATAGACAACGATAAAATTAGTATATTTTTTTCCAAACACGCCAACACAAACTCGTCCCAACTGTGACGAGTGGTGATGAAAGAACTACATGGGAGGGGGGGGGGTGCAAAACGTACCGCTGAGGATGAGGTTGGGGTAGAACATGCCGAGGGTGGCCTGATTGGCCGACTGTTCGTCGTCGAAGGCCGAGGAGATGAACAGTCCGAAGGAGATCCCGGTCACGCCCTGTAGGACGATCAGGCAGATGACGAGCACCAGGGATCCCTCATTATCAATCTGTGCAAAGAAAAAAATAACCAGAATTAGAACGGGTGTGGGTGGTGTACTGCACATGGGTCCTAATGATCTGGGATCAAATCTGGCTTCTAGTCAAGTATAATAGGCTACAACGTGTTCACTGGGTGCTTTAGATCGGCCCTAAATGAGAGTACGTGATTGGTGACCCTAACGAGGGTCAGGGAGCTAAAGAACACGGTGCTTTCAATCTTTCTAAATGTTTAAATAGTCATGTGACCTTGAAGACCAGCAGGATGAAGAGTAGAAGCAGGATGATCTGAACACCGATGATCAGAAGTTGAGAGAAGAGATGAGCCAGCATGGTCTCCAGAGAACTCACTCCTGTGAAGGAAGAAAAAGATATATATTTAAATATAATAATTATAATACGACGACGAGTGTTTAAATTTGTAAATTAGTGGCGACATCTAGCGGTTAAAACATGGATTTCCCCCCGCAGAGTAATATCTAATAATTATGCAATGAAGGATAAAATCTGTTAAATTAAAATTAAATACTTAAAATACACTTTACACACTTTAGGTGAGTCCATATGAGCATGGAATGGTTTATAATTATACGGTTTATATTACTTCCATAAACGATAAGACAAAAAGTATCAAAAATTAAAGACATAATATACACTAAATACAGGAAAGTATCATATAATTAAAGGCATAATATACACTAAATACAGTAAAGTATCATATAATTATTTTTTTAAACTCACTATATTAACTGACAATATATTTTACCTGCTACCCTGCACCTGTCCAGCAGTCCCTCCTTCCTCTCCAAAACAAAGGAGAGAGCAGTGAGTCCCACCGCCAGGTAAAACGTTATACTGTGGAAAAATAAAAGGAATGTGAAAAACAAACAAACAAACCAAAAAAGAAATCGTGAGAAGATATTACAAACAACGTCACAAGTTTTATATGAACAATCCTACCTGAGAACGGCACCTGGAGTCACAAACGTGGTGAACGTGGTGTTCTCACTGCCGTAAATGGGCTTCTCAAACTAAAGCACAGACAAAGAAAGAAAGAAAGAAAGAAAGAAACAGAAATTTACAAATGACTGGTAATGTGTTAAAAATATTTTGTGATTGAAAACGAGTCCGTGTTTGCTTATTTATGCTTGATTTTGTCACCGAGGACTATAAGATGACAGTGGTCGATTTTTTTAGGGGAAATTGGACCATTTTAAGCACATTGAAACAAAACCCTTAAACATTTAGTTAAAGCACTATGCCACTAGAGGGCGCCAGATCACATCAGAACACAACAGTACACTAAAGCGAGCTTACCTTTACAGGTGGCGAGACCAAATACGCTTTACTGCCCATCTTTTTGTCGATAAAACCCTAAAACGCAGACATCACGGAATGTAAACAAGACTTTAATCCAGGTCCTGCTAACGAATCATTAAAAAACACGATTTAAAACGCCACACAAAACAAACCACCCTTAATGGCTGCTATCCAGCTTTAGCATCAACGACAGCTAACAGAAAACTTCGGTTATTAATCGATATACTTTTTTAAGTACTTCTTTACAAACTACTTTAAATGAGATTTACACATCACGACATCATTCCCCCTGGGTTTAAAACAGGATTTGTCCTTTATTTACTTCATTTCTAGCCAACAAGTGTGAACCTGCTTGTGTACTAACACCAGGTCTGCCTCAGCTTCAGGACCAGAATTGGTGATACTACGTTCAGAAAAAAATGACACAAAGTAGATTTCTGTACTTCTTTCAGAAGCACCCCAAACCAGTTCAACCTCAAAATACAATTGCCCTCCAGAACGGATTAGAAAAAATGGTTTAGAAGTTTTAACTTTACGCCTCATAGAAAGAAAATTGATGCTTCTGTACCTGAAATGCCTCGAGTAGTTTCTTTTGTAGCATTATTGCAATTTGTTGATCTAAAAACGCAAAAGCAATTCAGACTACATTTACTTAACCACTAAAAACAGAAACGTGATTAAAATGCAACACCCACTTGACAAGTCGAGCCAGATGTGAACGGACCCCCCTTCCACAACCTCTCTGGAAACCATGGGCTGGAACATTCTGTTTATTCAGATGCAGAAAAGGACATTTTACCGACTAAAACTCGAGCCATCTCATCACGAGACTTGAGTGCGTTGCTAATTTAGTCAAGTCAATTTATTTGTACAGTGCTTTTTACAATAGACATTGTCACAAAGCAGCTTTACAGAGTTTAGGACCACCAGACCAAAAAAAAAACCCTGCTGAGCAAGCTGAGGGCGACTCTGGCAAGGAAAAACACCCTAAAATTTAACTGTGTTGCCTCAAAGAGGGCACCAAATATACAGGTACTTAACCAATATCATTATTGGTTAACAGCATTTATTTAGAGAACTGACTAGCAAACAGATGGTGCCTTTTACACTACGTTATGCATCATCATACACAGGCTGTTTGTTCTGCAGTTCCTAAATGACAATTAGAAAGTTCCTCTGGTAAGTACTGTTCCTCTTTTCTCATGCATTTCGCCCACTTTCGATTCATGCACTGTTGACTTTGACTGGTCCCCTATAAAAAAATACATTGACGTTTAACTGAGTCCGATCGGATTATTAGTGAAGAACCTGCGATGCTCACCTCTTTGTCAGGTAGCTGGTGAAGTTCTCACCAAACTCGATGATGGCCCAGTACTCACCGTTGTGTACACCGTCGAAAGCTTCAGAGTGGGACAGGTTCACCTGAAGTAAGAGACTGAACTCATGAACATTTCTTAAACACTCGGATGATTGGTACAAAACAATTAAATAAAACTTGCTAAAGAAATCCTGTATTAAAGGACTCATTTTCAATGCTATAATTTGACTAAATGGGCCTGTAGGCCAGTTCAAAGCTTATAAAATACTCAATATTTTAATTATTGGCATTTAATTATTATATAATGAAGTATATAATGCAGTGCAACACTCAACAAAATGAAATATTTGTTAAACTGAAATCTATTTGTCCATCCGGATGAATGAACGGATGGACAAATAAGCAGGTAACAGAACTGACAGTCAGAAGGATGACTACAGTCAAACTACAGTTGGATTGTGGATGTGTGGATGGATTCCAGCAAGCTGCGTACCTGGTGGATGCTGGTGTTGTCCAGGAAGGACAGGAGTAAATGGCTGTAGGCACCGTAAGCACTTTCATTATTGACCACGGCCACGTCGATGCCCTGTGGGTCTCCACCGAAACACAAACAGATCAAACAGACCTGAATCACCGGCAACAGGAACTGAAAACACAGAAAACTACACACACACACAAAGAGTGACAGAGTTACTACCTGACCGCTCCTCATTGCACACACGATTACCAAGGTAACGCACACTCGATGACTGACCCTGGGTTCCTCTTCATCCGCACCATGGTTTTGATTATCAGTGCAGCGATGTTCCGGGATTTGGGAATGGCGTGTCGAGTCTTCACCTTCCAGTCAGCTGTACGAGCACACACAGATACACACATAAAAACACCACACTAACACACACACACTTAAACAAAAAAGCACAAATGCAAAAACAAACAGTGTAATGTCATCCGTTCAATCAGTTACAGTCCATTATTGGGTTGGTATTGATGTACCTTGTTGTTTGGGGGCGTCTAGGTCCGTACTCAGAATGGGCTCCCTGCTCTCATCCTTTGGGCTGTTCTGAGACGATCCATTGCTGTGCATGCCAGCCAGAGCCTCGTCCTTCGGGCCCACCTTATCTGAGACCTTGCAGAGCTGCAGGAACACACTCTCCAGCGTCTGTGAGCAACACGCCGTTCATGAGACTATGTGATGAAATCCTGGGACGCATGCTTTTAGAGCAAGTCCCATCGCTTTCGGTCCAGAAAACATGAACACGTGGCCTCATCAGGCCAGGTTTGGAAACGAACATCAGTCAAACAAGCTTTAATTAAATGGGCATACATCGTTCTCATGCAGGACACAATCCATCACCGGGCTCCTGCAGTGTAGTCCCGCTGACTGACGTCATTCTTATTTTCAGTTCAAGGTGAAAATGAGGCTAAAGTGATTCAGTTGCTTCAAGGCCCGACGTGAACGGGTCGTGTGGGTGATTTTAAAAAGCCTTAGAAGAAAACCAAACCCTTTAAAGCCGAGTTTATTTATTTATTTGTGTAATAATTGAATCATTTCAATAAAATAAGCGCTATTGTTCCATGTGTGTGCGTGTGAGGTAATCAAAATGACGTGACTGAGACAGAACCAAACAAGAAACAACAGGTGACTGAAAGGAAACCGAATCAGATTTAAATAAAATTAAGAAGAATGGGTTTAAATAAGTCTCGAAGCACCTGTACAGAATTCAGGACCAACAGACCAAAAAAACTCTTGTTGATCAGGCAGAGGGCAAAAGTAGCACAGATTTCTTTATATATGTGTGTGTGTGAGTGAGACTTTGGGAGTGCATGTGTGTGTGTGTGTGTAAATTGTGTGTCTTTTGGTGTGTCTTTGTATGTTTATGATTAGGTGTGTCTGTGAAGCTGGACTCACCACTGCGTTGTGGTTCTTCATGATGGCCTCGGGTTCGGCTTCAGCCAGCAGCCTTCCGTTCCTCATCAAACCCACCTAACAACCGACACAGAGGTCAGCAGGTCCAAAAACTACAGAGCATCACGTCACGCACACTCATTCATGCGCACGTACAATGTAGTAATGGTGTTATATAATCAGATGAGATCAAGGCAGGCTGATCTGGCTGTAAAGATCACACAGATGTGATTTGTTTTCGTCCAATACGTTAGACTGTTTTTTTTTTTACTGAAATTGGGGCATATATGAGCTGCCCAAACATGCCCGGAAGGCTCTTGAAGTAGCGTTTGCAGGAGAGCTCATTAATAAGCTAATAACAGTCCTGTCTCTTTCTAATGTCACAGTTTACAAGGCTGTGTTTACAGTTAGCTCAAAATCACATGACTGTTATGGTCTTGTTATGTTATGGACATTTTATTTTATTTTATTTTATAGATTAATCACTTTGCAGTGAAATTTTGTTCTCCGCATTTAACCCAATCCGTGCAGTGAAACACACATACACACTAGTGAACACTAGGGGGCA
>JAYDZF010000009.1:219406-233230 GCA_034509105.1 Microcambeva barbata | reverse complement strand
CTCCACCGGACCGTTACTATGGAGACAAACCCGGTAACATCATCATGATTCTGATTCAGAAACGATTCATATTTAAAGTGATTCTGATTCTTATTCATTCATATTTAAAGTGATTCAGATTCAGTACTGATTCATATTTAAAGTGATTCAGATTCATACGGATTCATATTTAAAGTGATTCCGTACTGATTCATATTTAAAGTGATTCTGAATCAGAAATCACGAGGAGGCGTGTCTGTACTGTAGAACAGTGTGTAGGTCTGGAGTAGGTACAGCCCAGCCTTGAGATGGAACCCATGTCCTGATGAAAGATGCTTGTTTTCCAGATCTGTCGTTTGGTGGGGCGGGGGGTGAGCACGAGGAGAGCCGAAATGTGAGTATCCATCCGTGACCAGAAGTATGTGGACACCCTCCTAAAGATCTCTAGTTTAACTGTGTTTATGGTTGGTGTGTGTGTGTGTGTCTTTACAGAGTCTACACTCCCTCCCAACCGAAATGCGCCCCCCTGTGGACTTCCCTCCAGACCTGAGGATGGCTCCTCCTCCATTTCCTCCCATGGACCCCAGAAACCTCCCCCGGCGGGTGTTCCCATTCCCTCCTCCTCCACCCATGGGCAGTAAGTGCAGCATCTCCACCCTGATCCATTACAGCGGAGGCACAGGTCCCCACAGTCGAGTTCTGAACTCTCATAGAAAAGCTTCCCAGTAGATCTCAGAAGTCTGACACTGCCTCTAACCGTGTGTGTGTGTGTTTAAACCCCCAGTGCGAGGACCGCTGCCTCCTCCTGGAGTTTTTCCCAGAATGCCGCTCCCTCCACACATGGCGTTTCCACCAATGAGAGCCCCAGTCGTGCACAGCTTACCTGAACCTCCATCCAGACCTTCACCTCCGGGCAGCGAACAGCCGACTGATGTCATCTGATCTTTAATCTCCACACCTGTAGTTCTGATCTTCTCAAGTCTGACCTCCACACCCACATCTCCTGAAGTCTGAGGACATGAAGGGGTGCACGTGGGGTGGTTCCTCAGGTCTTCAGGTGGGAGTAGACACAGTGGAATGGTGAACCCTTCTGAGGTGATCAGCCTGGTCTGGTGGATCCATGATGCCCGTTCCTCGTGTGTAAATAAAGGAATGGTTCTGATCCTTGTGAATGAAGATGTCTCTATAAATAAGATGAACTTAACCTGTACGTCCTGTCTGTATATTTATGGATCGTAATGATGCCAGTAGGCGGAGTGATCACATCTGATCGTGAACTTAATAAAGATCTACAAGCCTGGACTCGCTCATGTTTTGATTCTGATCGTACCACCCCCTCGCCTCTAGGGGGCTCATACACTGACCATCTCTCACGTCTGATCATTGAGGTTGGGGGGTTCCAGGGCGAGGGCCATTGAGGACGCTTTAGTTGGAGAGAAGTTTCTTTAGGAGACTCCGATCGAGCTGATGTGAAATCTGAACCGAATGAAGCGCCTCTACTGGACAGTTCTGGAAGTTGCTGGTTGAGGAATAAATATGAACATGCCGATAATGAAATGTGATTATTGCTCCACAATTACTGATGAACACCAGGAAGCTTGAGAAGAATCAGCAGAGATCGTTCTGGTGTTTGTGATGTCACAAAATAAAGAGGCGTGTCTGTATTTTGATACTTTTATTTACTGATTAAAATAAGATTCATTCCACATGGATTCAGATTAAGATTTCGGCCGGTGGATCGTCTTCAGGATTAAAATCTCCCCCCCCCCATCCACCCCCAGGGGGACTTCCTCTTCCTGTCTGCAGACGTACATATAAAATTCTGTGGGGGGCGGAGTCTGAGGAGCAGCAGGACGCCCCGCCCGATAAACACAACAGTCCATGCTGAGTTCTGATGAGACTCCATCTTCCTCCTCCAGGTCCACATCAGCAGGACACGCCTTGAATATGACATCACGTCCTTCAACGTTAGCATCAGGGTTTAGCATTGTGCTCGCCGTCCCAGGCGCTTCGTAGCCCGCTAGAAACGCTCGGCGCCGTCGTGAGGTCAGAGGGGGCGGAGCTAAAGCACCGTTTCATCAGTCAGGATCTTGATTGTCGATACATCCGTTGAAAGTTGCTAACAGACTAGCCGCATCTTTTGTTGGACTGGTTCACGCTTGCTAGGCAACACGAGCATCATTTTAGCTACGCTAGGCTAATGCATTTATCCGTTTTAAAAGGCTAGTTTGCCGTATTTAGCAAGCACTACAATAATATAGAATACAACATAGCAATTAGCATAATGTTAACTTAGCATTAGGCCTCTGATAGCAGTTTAAATGACAGTTTAGCTAGCACAGCTAATGGACCAAACGCTACGCTAGAGCTTTCCAGCTTCAGAAACGTTCAAGCAGACGCAGCTAGTTTTTAATAATGCTAGCTTAAACAAATTGTAACGATTGGCGTGAGCTACTTACGCACCGCTGGCTAGCCTGCTAGCAAACCTTTTTGCGTTGTTAGCCACATTTTCTTTGCTATTATAGAGCGGTTAGTTATGCAACTAGCATAATTGCTAGGCACCACGTTTACGACTTCCGCAATAGTCTGATTAAAGGAGGTCACATCAAGCTCCGCCCCAAATCACGGCACATAAAATTAGCACGGCCACGTGAACGTCATCACGAACGATCGCTAGCTCAAACCGCCGATATAAACCGTAATTAGCGCTCTGCCGAGACCAGTCAGTACTGAGAGTGAAGTTCAGTCGTCGTATATGTTAGCGCTGCGCGGCGCCCGATTTAACACAAATGCACAACATTCGTACCGCGTAGTTACTAGCCAGGGCGCGGCGGCCGGTCTCACGGAGACCACGTCTGAACCCGCGACGGTGGCTAATCCAGAATATCCCACAGGAGATCATGCGGCGGAGAGAGAGGAGCAGCCGGCGGATCCCTGCTAACTTGCATAGTTATTAACGCGGTTCTGACGCTAACCAGCCGAGAGAGAAACGTCACACGTCCAGTGGCTAACAGGAACCAAACGCCTATGAGCATTAATGCATAAAACCAAAACAAACATACCCAGACTGAAATGATCTGGAACACTTCAGCGATCATGCTAATGCTAATTCTAAGCCGTTAACACAGGAGACGCGCGACGTTAATGCGTTTCAGCGATCAGATCAGAGATCTCCAGAATCACCTCAGAATTCAGCAGCAAACATGCTCACAGCGCTAACTCTGAGCAACGCCGGTGCCGTTTATGCTAATGAAACTAGCCTAATTAGCATAAGAACCACAAATTTTGAGACTGAATGTTCACAATTAGCATAAATACTACGCCCACACAGGTAGTAAATATGATTATTATAATAAAGTCATTAAAGCGCTCGTAGCGTAGCGCTGACTCTGATACACCGCCAAGACAGCTGATCGCTAACTGAGCTTTTAAACGCCATCTGATCTGAGGTTTATGCTAATCAGGTCCACCAGCAGCATCGTTTAGCTCAACAGCACCAAACACTCGTGTTCTGATCCCGTTCTGATAACTTCCTGTTCACAGCTACTTCCTGTCACACACACACACACACACTTTAAATACGCCGACATTAAAGTACCCTGCTAACGCTTTACAACGATATGACGTGAAGCTAGTCTGGATTTAGGCACGTCATGAACGCCTCGACTCTACGGTTAGCATGCTGCTAACTCATGCACACACAGGAGGCCCCTCCCATGATACAGAGGGAACGCCTAGTGGTGAAAATCACAAAAACACTAAACACCCTCCGAGGAGCGCCACGCCCCAATTCAGTAACACCGAAAAATAAGAATTCTTTTTTTAAAAAAACTTAAAAATGAGACGAATCTTCGGAAGAGCTCGAAATCTTCTCAGAGGAACTCAGAGCGCCGCTCCTGAGACGATGAAATAAAACACACACACGCGGCTGGTCTTCATCAACCTGAGGAGACTTCTGAGTCAAGACTTTGTGCTGGAGGACTCACCGGGCGGGGCTGAGGGGGCGGAGTCCCGGAATACAGCGTCAACAAAAACCGGAAGTGAAGAAGAGGGAAGACTCAGTGCAGTGCGAGTCTGAGGTAACTAAGAACCTGAACTGCCACGCCCCTGGTGTAAAAAAAACCCCTCTCTCCGCCCAGTCCCCGCCCCCTCTCTACACCTGTATCTTCTCCACGCCCATCCCACCACGAGCAGCGATTCTACAGATATACAGAGCTAATACTGGCTAATTTAGGTATGATCACACACGGTTCACTCCCACAGAGGAGGAGGAGGAAGAGGAGGATGAGGAAGAGGAAGAGGAAGAAAAGAAGGAGGAAGAGGAGGATGCAAAGCATCAGAGAGATGAGGATGCTGGTAAAATCACAGAACAACTAAAAGGTCTGAACGGCAGCAGGAATAAATAACGCGACCGGTGGGAATAAATAATCGTCGAGAATAAAACCAGAGCGAGGGGAGAGCGCCCTCACGTGGAGGAAACCCGGAATTACACCTGAGCGCAGAACTACAGACCTCACTACAGAGGCTCTGTAGGGTCATCCCCTTATTCGGCAGGTCAACCTGAAATCAACCTGGGGGTCTGAGCGGGGTCGATATGAGAGTATCCAGGGGGAGGGGGGCGGTTGAATTAGCGGGGTATGAGATTTAATCCCACTGTAAAGGACAATTAAACTGAACGAATGGGGCAGGGCGGGGCGGGGCGGGGCCGGGTGTTGAGATATAAAAAGTGCCATCAGATCCGATTTAGTCTGTAACTAAATTAGACACAGTAACAGAGACCCCCCATGAGCTGGGGCGGGGCCGGGGGGCGGGGCTAAGGGGCAATAAAACTGGTGTTGGGAATCAGTCACGATGGAGGATATAAGTAAAAAGGGGGCGGAGGGTGGATTGGACACACGGCACAAATTCAGATTACGAGACTGGGGGGGTGGGGGGTGTAAAAGGGCGTGGCAGGTGGGCAAATCTAGCCGCTCTGGCTGAAGCTCTGCATGTGGCGGTGGAAGTGCAGGGTGGGGTCGTCCACCATGCCGCTGTCCTCGGCGGTGAGGGAGGGGTGCCACGCCCGGCCCAGCCCCAGCGACACCTCCTTCACCAGCGTCTGCATGGGGTCACCCTTGGAGAAGAGAGCCTGGTCAGGGTCTATGTGGATGCACTCCTCCGGGACGTCCAGGACCTGCAGGGTGGAGCCACGCAGGCGAGAGATGGCCACCAGGTTATGAGACCACACCGTGTAACCTAGGAAACGGAGAGATCGATAAACCAAAACAAAGGAAGACATGAAGAGTCGATGAATAAATAATAAAATCACTAAATAAATCATCTTCAATACTAAAGTGAGATCAGAGTGAAGCAGGGTGTTGTACCGTGGATGATGAGCACAGCGAGGTGAACACATCGCCATGCCAACAGCACCAGCGGGTCCTCGTTCCTGCTCAGGTCCGGGAAGCGCCCGTCGTCCCGGGCCAGGACGAAGTGGGTCAGGGTTTTGGGGTACTGCAGCGAGATGCGCTCCAGCGTGCCGTCGCTCAGGGACGAGTTATAACTGTCCACGTGGATCCTCTCCAGCGGCAGGCCGGGCTTCAGCGCCCCCTCCAGGACGTCGTCGCTCACGTCCAGGGCCATCAGGAAGACCCGCAGGTCGGGGTTCGAAGCCGCCAGCGCCCTCAGCTGAGAGTCCGAGGGCCCGGCGTCCGGGGGCCGGCCCTCCAGGCCGCCGCCGTTCAGCAGGAGCGACAGGCGGAGCAGCGGCGCCCGGTTCGAGTCCGACAGCAGCTCACACAGAGAGGAGGAGAAGTCACAGAAGTCCAGGCCCAGGGAGCGCAGGTTAGTGAGGCGCTGCACCTCCGGCCACACCAGCACCCCCGACGTCTGGTGGCTCACCAGGCTCAGGTGCTCCAGGGTCTCAGCGCTGGGGTTCGACAGAGAGGCCAGGGAGCGAGGGGTGACCACGCCCGGCATGAACGAGCACCACAGGCTCTTCAGCTGCCTGCTGTTGGACAGGAAGTCCTCAAACAGCTGCTGGATCCTGGAGAAACATACGGATCAACTCTGTGGGTAAACAAGTACTGACTGTAGCACAAAAACCCTCAACATGCTCTTCTCCACCCAGACTACAGGTGTAGTCCCACTGCAGGTGAGAACACATTCATAGTTAGATGAAGGGAGGAAACCTGACATGGAGAAGGTGAGGCTCGATCCTACGACCTTCTGATCACTAACCGAGTACCACAGCAGAACCGCGAGATGGAGAGACTCACTCTTTGATCTTCTTGCCTCCCTGATCAAGCTGGTCAAGCTGAGACTCATCGTCCAGCAACATGAAAGTTTCACCGTACAGACTGAGCTTCTGCATGTTCCTACACACACACACACACACACACACACACACAGGTTAATGTGAGACACCAAATCGACCCGTAGGTACTGAAATGAACCCATGCATTGGTCTTGTGCCCATATAAATAGGGAGGGTTGCGTCAGTAAGGGCATCCAACAAACCAGATCAATAATGTTGAGCAGTCAAAAGAAGAAGTAAGTTGACTGGTAGAGGTCTCGGTACCTGTTGTTGCGGAGCTGGCTGAGTACACACTGCACCTGGTGCAGGTAGGTAAGGGTCGCGGTTCTGCAGCCCTCCTCGCTCGGCGGTTCGGTGCCAGTTCCTTCGGGCGGGCAGAGCTCCAGCTGCAGCTCCCGCACAAACCATCCGAATCGGCGCGTGAGGAACTCCAGCCGTGGCGCGTCATCTTCCGGTGCGGATTCCGGTCCGGACGCGCCCGCGATCCCGGTACCGACCCGCAGCGGGAAGCGGCTCCAGAGCGCCGGGTAGAAGACGCACTCCCTCCAGCGAGAGCACACCGAGGAGGCCCGGAGCCGGTCCCGGTCCGACAGGAACGAGAAGATGTGCACGATCAGCTCGCTGGGTAACGCCGAGGCCCCGACACTGCCGCGCAGAGCCATGGCGGGGAGGAACCGGGCACGATAAAGCGCTCAGCCGATACACCGACACCGATCAGATCTGCTCCGACCGTGATCACGCACCGACCGGTCAGCAAAGCAGCGCGAGGACGCAGAAAGTCTATTAAGACTTAAATAATCACAAACCCCCGAGCTCTGCTGCTTCTCTTTCATTACTACCGGATACAACCATGTCTGTTCTTATAGGGGCGCCAAACACACCGAGCGGCCAACTGCTTTACACAGGATCCATTTGATTTCAACACAACGCAACGATTTATACGATTCTTCACCTGTGGCGTTTATGTTTTGCTTTAGACTTTGGTACAATCATTCTTAATCGTGGAATCTCTGACGTGTTGCAGAACACGCACCCCTTTTGATGGAGGTGGTAGCTTCCTCTGTGCTGTTTTTGCTATGCCCAAACTGTCCGCTAGAGAGCTCTGCTCGCCAGTTAAGTCTAGGCTGTGTACCAAATCAGACCCATTGTAAATAAAAGGGCACTATAGCTAGTTTGTATAAACCGTTATGGACTTGAAACGGTACCTAACGGAACCGTTTTTAAGCCGAACTCATCAACGATACTGGGCTTAGTTTATTCAGTTCGAGATAACGAGTAAATGTGTCGTGTTTACAGTATAATTCATCAAATATGTTCCAGTGTGGACGCATTTGTGTTAACTGGACGAGTTTGTGACCCCTCTCCCGTCAGCGGCAATGGTACCTTCCCATCACTGCGACCTGCAATTCCATAACAGATCGCAAGGCGGCACTAAAGAGAACGGCTAAGGATTTCTGAGTCAGCACTCGGCCATACAAATGATCTTTTAATGCTCTGAATGGGCACAAATTCCCAGTTTTGCGTGAAACCTTCTCTTTTGCTCTGGGTGAAAAGATTATTTAGATGGCTGTCTATTTTAAAACTTTTTAAATGAGATGCCTGGTGTCCAAATCCTTCTAGTGTATATATGACTAAAGTAATTCTTTTCTCTTCCTCTAGGCTTTCAGTGGACTTAAATTCTTCAATAGGATCTTTGTTCGGTGTGCATTTACTTAAAACAGTAACAGTTTTTAAAATCAGGTGTCTTCAAAACTTACAAAAGATGTATTTTGGCTGCTGTAAATTCATCTTGGGTGTGAGCGAGTGACTCATGGTGGTCTGGAATAAACCCACCGCGACAATGGTCAGGAAAAGTCATCAATGCACCATTGTATTTTATGAAACCCCACTGTTCTCACGATAAGCAACCTTTGAATGTTGTTTTTTATTTGTGTAATTACGATGTCTGTGTGTGTATTCATATTTCAAACTGCCTATGTAAATAAATGGCAACGTTAAACAAACCTGTTCATTTGTTATTGTGTTCTTCCCACCGATTTTACGGTCATTCCCGCAATACAGCGGTTAGTTTTGTCGCGCTGTAGTGAACCAATCACCATCCAGAACTTTTAACTATCAGCCAATCAAAGTCAAAGAAGGGGCGGGATTTGACTGAGATGAGGTGGGTTATGAAAGTATCAGGTTGCGATAGTGACTAGGGAGGAAATGGCAGAACTGTCATTATATCTGACAAACGCCAGCGTCACTCTGGGACAAACTATGGAACAGGAAAAGGTATTTTAATTACTTTAAGAATTGAATTTATTGGTTTACATCTTTATTATAGAGGATATAAGGATTTGGTTCTGAAAGTTACTTCAGTTCGCTACCAAGCTAACCGTCGCTAATGGCTAAGGAAGTTAGTATTGACTTATCCCTGGTCGGTGTTTATTTGTGACAGTGGCGTTTAATAAATGTTATTATTTTAAAGTTGATACGAATAAAACCTGTATTATTTCTGTGTACGTTGACATGTGTTGTGTAACGGTAAACGTACTTCACGACCAAAAGTCTGTGGACACTCCTTCCATCTGTCTTTGTTTTCACACTAACTACCGAGTTCCAAACTGCACCTGAGTGCAATTCTTTCTCATGTGGCCTGCACACTAGAATTTCTCCCCCTCCGACACGGGTGTGGTTTCTGACCTTTTTCTCTGGGTTTCCTCCAGGTGCTCCGGTTTCATCCTGCACCATGCAGTCGGGTTAACTGGAAACACTGAATTGTCCTGTTGGTGAATGAGTGTGCCGGCCGGGGTGTTGCTGTGTGCCTTCCACATCCCTGATTGTGTGAGTCTGATGTTGTAGAGCTCCGGTGCGGTGAAGGACTTCGAGAGCGTGGAGCTCGGCAGCAGCGTGAAGAAGCCGAAGGTCCCTCGCAGAACCATTTACTTTGCCAGCGGGGAGACCATGGAGGAGTACAGCACCGATGAGGAGGAGGAGGAGGAGGAGGAGGAGGACCAGAGGCAGAAACAAGCCGCTGTGAGCATGATCGATCCAGTGAGTCATGGGTATACAATCACTGACTGTAGCTCATCTGTTGACACTGACCCAGGTGTATGTAGTGTATGAGTGAATCAGGTGCACAGACAAAGAAAAGCTGATCATCGGTACAGGTGTTCCTAATAAAGTGCTCGGTGTGTGTTTGGTTCCTGTGTTTCCAGTCCAAGTTGGCGTGGGGGCCGTACTTCTGGTTCTACATGTGGAGGATGGCCACGTCCACCATCTCAGGTACCGCCATCACCACCACCGAGGGGCGTGTCATGTTCGGTCATGTGGTGGACCTGTAGGTGACGTCGCTGGTGATGCATGTGTTTCAGTGTGTGATTACCTGGGAGAGAAAATGGCCTCGGTGCTGGGCATCACCTCGCCCAAGTACCAGTACGCCATCGATGAGTACTACAGGATGAAGAAGGAGGTACCGTGTGTGTGTGTGTGTGTGTGTGAGAGAGAGACGGGTGCCTGTTTCAGGTTCAGATTGGCTAGGTTATAAACACTGACCATTTGGTGGTGGGCGTGGTCAGGCTGATCTGTGTGTGTGTGCAGGAGGAGGAGGTGGAGGAGGAGGACCGTCTGTCGGAAGAAGCCGAGCGGCGCTTCGAGCGGCAGCAGAAGGGCGACGCCCCGGACCCCGCCCCGGACCCCACCCCGGACCCCACCCAGGAGCAGCCGGAGGGAACGAGCTCCTTCGTCAACATGAGCTTCCAGATGGAGCCGGAGTCCCGACAGTCCTGACCGAGCGCCCCGCCCTGATCCCACCCGACCCTCGCCTCAGTCCCGCCGTGCCACGCCCATCATTTCATCCTAACACACGTCTAACCATCATCAGAGCCCTGCTAATGCACCACTCACACGCCGAGCACTTTATTAGGAACACCCGCTCGAGCTGCGTGGGGTCATTACCCACAATTCATCAGTACACAGGTTCAGATCAAACACACTCGTGGATCATCTCCAGCGAAAGTTTTGGACTGTGGGAGTAAACCCTCACAGACCCGGGGAGAACATGTGAAACTCCACCCAGACATCGAACCCTGAACCTTCTGCACCTACGCATCAGTCAGTCATTGTATACCTCTAAACTTAATGAGGGTGTTCCTAATAAAATGCCAGACTCACCGCTCTGCTCGTTCTCGCTCCGACTGAAAGTATGTGGGCTGTGTGTGTGTGTGTGTGTGTGTGTGTGGGGGGGTGTTACTGTATATTAATATGCATGTTTTCATTTTGTGTGTGTGATCATTTCCAGTAAATGAACCTGTAGATCACACACACACACACCGTGTGAATAAAAATGTCTTATTTATTTACAGTTTTCAGCTTTTTGTACAGAAACTTCCTCAATAAACTGTTAAAACACACACACACACCGTCTCTGCTCCTCACACTGCATCACACTGGGATCGGTGTCCACATACTTTTGGCAGGCTGAAGGTCAGGCGTCCTCCAGGTCGGCGGTGTTGGTCTCGTCGTTGGTGACCAGCACCTCGCGGTTCTCGTAGGTCCAGAAGCCGTTGAGGTCGATGAGGATGCCGGTGACGGTGTCGCCCTGGCCGCTGGTCACCAGATCCTGCAGCGTGATCTTGTAGGGATCTTTGGGCTTCACCATGTCGAAGATCTCGTCCTGAACAGGAGAACCCAGACGGTTAGAGGCGCCGCTCACCCCAGACCAGACCAGGAGGTGCGCCGTACCTTGACGTCCTGGAAGGAGACCGGCTCCTGCCCGTGGATCTTCATCTGCTCCTGGATGGCCTGCACACAGACGGGGTTCGGAAGGATCGATGTGAGAGATCCTAACGAGGTCTGAGAAAACATCCTAAACATCTCCGCTCCTCAGATGGACCCACCACGGCCACTCGGGACTCAGATCAGTTCACTACACACTGTTCTGTTCTGGGGCTCACTCGGATGATCCCATAATGCACTGCGTTCACTACGCTCCTGAACTACCTGTGGAACTCTCCTTCAGTACCATGGAGGAGAACATCAGGACTTATTTATTTGGTTTGAATGTTGGGTTCCTCTCTCTGGTCTGGACCACAGTGACCCTGACCCTGACCCTAAACTCAGCAGAACATCTCTGTACCCTGAAGAAGTAGTTGAGGGTGAAGACGTTCAGGTGACCCTTGTTCTCCATGTCCAGCAGTTTGAAGATGTACTGCAGCGCCGCCGGTTCCTTCCGGTTCTCCAGAGCCAGAACGAAGTCCAGGTACGTCTTATAGTCCTGAGAGAGAGACAGGTGTGAGGGGGCTCCGCACCCACCCAGACCCTGATCGGTGCACTGCGCTGGGGGGGGTCGTGCCGCTCACCATCTCACCGTCGTAGGTCAGACACTCCTGATAAACCCGGTCCAGGAAGACGTTGGTCAAGGTCCCTGTTCCGTAGCGAGACAGCTCGTCTTTACTCAGCATGCCGTTGTGATCCTTATCCAGGTTCAGGTACTGACCTGCGCACACACACACACACACACACACACACGTATCAGACACGGCGTGGGGCAGAAGCAGGTGGACGCGTTCCTTCTTTACCGTAAACGCGGAGGGCAGATGGAGCCGAGAACCAGTTGGACTCCTGACTCTCTTTGGAAAGTTCTTCATCTCGGAGCTGGAATGAAAGGGAGAACATGTTCAGGCGAGGACGAGGAGGTTCGGCTCCGTATTCTGTCATGCGCTACCTCAAGAAGATCGTCCAGGAAACTGCACGCCAGGATGTCCTGAATCTTAATCTTCCCTGAACAAAATAAAAAAAAACATGAAGACGATTCATCACAATTCATAAGAATCGATTCACCCGAGGCTCAGGTTCGAATCGGCGACTCCTTTCCTATGATTCAATATTCACTATAAACAGCAGAGGGCGTATTTTTTTCGTCACAACACGTGAATCCAGTTTGCAACGACCTCAGAGATGAAAGATCACTAATGCTTAAATGTACTTGTTTTAATGAGACATGATCTATGAATAGGTCTTCACAGGATAGTCACAGCAGGGGGCGCCATAGCACACAACAGCAGCGCTCGAAGCCTTCGCTTTTGGGATTCATGAGAAAAAAAACTCAGACCCGGGTTCGAGTTTGTCATTTCTGATGGGGGTGGAGGTTTCGGTAGGAGCTCTTGTAACCCACAGTGGGACCAGATCTATCAGGTCATCCGTCACGTTACCTGTCCGGAGCGGGTCGAGGAAGAAGAAGAACTTGCGCACGGCGGTGCAGACGTAGAAGGAGTAGAAGGATTTCTCCAGGCCGTCCAGCTGTGGCAGGGTGGGGATGAGTTCCAGGATGTAGTTCTCCAGGTCCTGCACAAACACCCACAGGTCTACAACATCTGCTTTGATCTTTCTGGAGAAGGTTCAGGTGGTACTCACAGACTCACGGAGGAAGCCCTGTCCCGCCACGTCGTACAGACTCAGCCCGATCCTCGTCTGGTGCAGCCACACTGACCACAGACAAAACATCGGTCACGCCCACAATAATCAGAGTAGGGCGGGGCGACCGGACTGGTGTAAACACAGAGACGACCGCCTAGTGGACGATTACTCAACTACTGGTCTCGAGCGCCTCTCGGGGGAATTCTAAGCAGTCAGACTAAAATGAAATAAAGGAATTGACCGCAGCGCCGCCTTGTGGCGGCATCAGGTCACACCTTGTAAACCACAGTGGGACCAGATTCGTGATACCTTTCCTCATGACGTAGTTGAAGAACTGCATGATGGAGACGCGCCCGTACGGATCGTTGTTGAGGAGCTTGGCGTAAACTCTGGCGCTGAAGAACGACCTGAGGAACAGAAGAAGAAGAGCGTCCGGGTCACACCCGCGCCGCCGATGGTAGGGTGTGGTAGTGCCTCTCGTACCCGCACTTGGCTCCGGCGCTCTCGGCCACTTTGAGGAAGCTCTCGTAGTCGATCATGGCCTCGTCTCCGGTGCTCGGCGGAACCTGGTGCTTGTCCAGGAGAAACCACAGGTTCTGTGGGAAACAACAAACTCAGCCAATCTACCTTCTGCATGAAGGTTCCACACTGTTCCTGGTGTGGTACCTGAAGCTCTTCGTTATCCAGCAGTTCTCTGCTCTTCCTCTGCAGGAACACGGCCCTCGACTCTTCTCTCAGCTTCTGCAGCAGCACTTCATCCTCCGCAGGGAGCTGCTCTCACCACCACACAACGCAATAAACAATATTATTATGATTATTATGATTATTGTTGTTGTCATCATTATTGCACGAGGGTGTACAGGAGCTCTCACCCTGTAGTAGAAGCGTGGGATGTGTTTGAATGTGCTCTCTCGGCTCCCTCCTCCCTTCCACTCGGTGTAAAATTTGGTGAAGAGCTCGGTCTCCTCGGCCTGCTTCTCCTCCTCAGTCCTCGTGTCTGTCACACACATTCACACAGAGAACAGAAATGAGCACAGGTACACACACATCCTGTTCAGGTGTTCATGAGCACAAGTACACACACATCCTGTTCAGGTGTTCATGAGCACAAGTACACACACATCCTGTTCAGGTGTTCATGAGCACAAGTA
>JAYDZF010000009.1:44156-56051 GCA_034509105.1 Microcambeva barbata | reverse complement strand
ACACACACACACACACACACACACACACACACACACACACACACACACACACACACACATACACACACACACACACAGACACACACACACACACACACACACACACACGCGCGCGCACGCACGCACACGCACACGCACACACGCACTCGCACACAGACACACACACACACACACACATACACACACATACATACATACACACACACACACTGAGATTCATTCACCCAAAACATCCAGTGGAATAACCTGCATAGGCGACAAGGTTACCCACAATCCCATGGGGCTGCAGGGCACCAGATGTGCGTGCAGCATGCCCTCCTCCGTGCCCTCTGACCCCACCACCTCCACCTGCTCGTCCACAGGGATGCGAAAGGGCAGCGAGTGCAGCCACAGGTGAGCACTGCCCAGGTGCAGGGGCTCCACCGGGTCCCAGAACGGGTCACAATCTCTGGGCTGGGAGGGGAGCGACGCCCCCTGCTGGTACACTTCCTCCATCAGGAACTTCCTGTTGATGAATTTGGCTTTGGACCAGAGCCACACCTGCAGTGGAGAACACCTACACCTGAGTCCCCCAGACACGCCCCCGTCCCAACCCTTAAAGAGCCGTGATCACCTGCTTCATCAGGACGTTCGTCACTCGCACCACCAGCTCCTTCTCCAGGTCGTGACCTTTAGAATCAGACCAGGCCAGGTTCTTGATCTCCAGCCTGAAGTCCACGCCCTGAGATCCACACCGTCATCAACATCCTTCAGAACCAGGATCAAAGCACAGATAAAGAACAAGTCTTCACCTTGTTGAGTTCCCGGCTCATCTGATTGGCCTCCGTCACCATGGGGAGGAGCTTAATGTAGTCGTAGGAGGCGGCCAGCAGACTGGGGTTGGGCTGGGACGATCCTACACAGAAACACTCCATCACTCAGGTTCTCTTAAGATCATGAGAGGATGAGTACGGTCTCTAAAGGCCTGGATAAATAGGAGAACACTGTTCCACGTGATCCCACCACATGTGTGTGTGTGTGTACGTACTGTGACTGTGGGGATCACACATCATGAGGACGTCGATCCCTTCAGCCGCCGCCACCTCAGACTGGAAATAATCGTAATCATAGTGACTCCAGTCCCCGACACGCCCCCCGGGGGAAGTCATGAACAGGAAGGTGCTGTTCGACCCCAGGATCAGGCGGTCCTGAGAACAGGAAATAAAACATCAAGTAAATAGAAATCAATTCACACAGGACAGCAGGAGATCAATCAGAAAAAGAACATGCTCAATTACAATGAAGAAGAGCAGGTACACATGTTAAGCACACTCTTCCTCAATCAGCAGTTTACAGTGCATTCTATTATCCAGATCAATCCAGATTAATCCAGATCACTCCAGATCACTCCAGATCAATCCAGATCAATCCAGATCACTCCAGATCAATCCAGATCAATCCAGATCACTCCAAATCAATCCAGATCAATCCAGATCAATCCAGATCACTCCAGATCAATCCAGATTAATCCAGTTGACTCCAGATTAATCCAGATCACCCTGTCTCAGCAGAATGAATTGTTTGATGTGGTGTAGAACAGATGTAATCATGATGATTACCAGGTGTCGGAGCTCGGTGGCGTGGGTCACACTGGTGCCGTTGACTGTGACCTTTGACCCCGGCGTTGGAGTCACGCTCACCTGTCTCTGATGATTGGAGAAGACTGCGTGTCGGTCCTGAATACTGCCACACAAACAACGTGATCAGAGGGTAATCGGTTCAAATCCCGACCCTCGTACCTACGACCCTTCAGATCAGGTCCTTCTGATGGACTGAAGATCCTGATGAGTCTGCATGATTGGTCACATGATCACGTGATGGATCAGAGGGATGTAAAACTCACCCCAGACCCCTGATGGAGATGGATCGAGAGGAACCCTCCGCCAACCCCACGTCCCAGTCACCTTCTCACACACACACACACACACACACACACACACACACACTGAGAGATGAGCGAGAACACAGATGATGATGATGAAGATCTGTGACCTTCTCACACACACACACACACACACACACACTGAGAGATGAGCGAGAACACAGATGATGATGAAGATCTGTGACCTTCTCACACACACACACACACACACACACACACTGAGAGATGAGCGAGAACACAGATGATGATGATGATCTGTGACCTTCTCACTGACCCTCCTGAAGGAAGATCTTGATGACTCCAGAGAGCTGAGCATCCTCATTAATGTTCAGCAGGTATGGAAACATCTGCATCATCCTCCTCTCCTGTACACACCAGGGATGATGAATGAGGAACAGTACTGCCAACAACACACACACACACACACACACACACACACAATGCTTCAGTAATAAACTGCTGTCAATCTGGTCCCACTGCGCTTTACAAGATCCAGCCCTGGAACGAGCCCATCCCTCCACCATCCACCTCAGGGGTGGGGCTCTGGAAATGATCAAAGAAAAGTGACCTGTGTGATGGCGGTGTAGTGACTCTCCCAGTCCTGCAGGGCGTCCTGGAGGTGCTGCTCCCACAGAGTCTGGATGGCTCGAATCTGCAGCTCATTATGGGTTAATAAACGTCTCAGATCTTCTACACACACACACACACACACACACACACGTTCAGTTATATCACACACACACACACGTTCAGTTATATCACACACACACACACACACCCACACGTTCAGTTATATCACACACACACACACACACACACACACACGTTCAGTTATATCACACACACACACACGTTCAGTGATCACACACACACGTTCAGTGATCACACACACACACACACACACACACACACACACTGTGTAGAGTTGATGTGTGTGTACTCGTCTCCTGATGTGCTTGTCGACCCTCCTGATCCAGTTTGTTGATCTTCAGCAGCAGTTTCACATTTTCATCCTTCAGCTCCTTCACCAGTCTCTCCGTCGGTCCCTCGTTCACCACGGCCTTGTTCTGGATCCTCTTGGTCCTGAAGAGGAGAGACCATCTGAGCATGTGCAGAACAGGAGTGAGAGTTCAGTAGAGGAGTGATGGAGGGACGCACCGCTCGGCGTATCTCAGGGTGGAGAGTGACTCCTCATAACAGAGATCAGCAGGACTGAGGGTGGCCACCTGAAAACAGGTGCATTCAGGATCAAAGGATCTCAGGTGCTTTGATCCCAGTGTGGGGTTAGAACCCTCACCATGGCGGTTCGACTGTTCCCCCCGAGGGCAGACTGCAGGAGTTTGGTCAGGACCGAGTCTCTGTACGGAACATGGACAGATCTCTTCCCTTGAGCAACTTCAGCTAGAGCACTGCACACACACACACACACACACACACACACACACACACACACACACACACACACACACAGATCAGGAGGAGGAACCTTGAAGGAGTCCTCATGTTGCTGATGATGATCTGTGATGTTGAGGTGGTACTGTATGGTGAACGAAACCCTGATTTCTGCAACAGTGACCCCTACTGTCTGGCTGAGGCGGCACCATGAGGGAGGAATGAGGAGAGAGTAGCACGTTCCTCTCACCAGGTCACCAAAGATCTTTCCATTATTTAAGAGAATTAAGGGTGAAGGACCTTCCTCAGGGATTTCAATGATCAGACTGTTGAGGTGGGCGTGGTGCAGGGCGTGGTGGAGGGCGTGGTGGAGGGCGTGGTGCAGGGCGTGGTGCAGGGCGTGGTGCAGGGCGTGGTGCAGGGCGTGGTGCAGACCTGATGACGTTCCCCAGCGTGGTGAGGCTGAGGTTGATGGCGGTTCCTTCCCTCAGACGATCCACCTCAGACCCTGAAGATCTCTGACGCTCACTTCCTGCCAGGTCCACCAGATTGATGTTGGATTCCTTGGTGATGCCCTCTCTACAGAAGATCTGAGGAGATGAAGGTTCCTCAGGAGCGGATCCCGGAGAGCTTCACGTCCTGCTCGTGTTACCTGTTTGAAGTGTAAAATGATGATCATGTGGGATCGGCTGCTGTTGGTGTTCATGCTGGTGGTGGCGCTGGTGCGGGTTCGAGTCCCCTGCTCCATCAGCTGCTCCGCCTGTAGAGCGCTCTCACACGCCACCCTCCTCAAACCCTCCACGTAAAAGCCCCGCTGCTGGTCCTCTCTCACACGCAGAGCACGAGGGGGGCGCCACGCCCGGGACAACAGGTCCATCACCTCAACGACACACCAGGAGGAGGAGTACAGAGAGTACAGTGGGCTCATCCTGACCTGAGAGAGTGTGTGTGTGTGTGTGTGTGTGTGTGTTACCTGCTCGTTGTAGATTTCTAGCATACTGAAGAAGACCTGAAATAAAACACACGTCACTGTCCTCCGTCGTACACACACACACACACACACACACACACACACACCTGGCACTGTCGGCTCTCCTGATTGGCTGTGATGAAGCTGAAGAGTGAGCTGCACAGGTTTGGGATCAGACCCTTGTTGGCCCCGGAGCCCATCATGGAGAAGCTCTTCCCTGAGCCCGTCTGTCCGTACGCCAGCAAGGTGGCGTTATACCCCAGCAGAGCGTTCTCAACCATACCCTGACCTACCCCCGCAAACACACTCGTCTGCACACACACACACACACACACACAATAACGTCTGATCACACCTGTACAGTTCTCACCGCTGCTGTATGTCGCCGCCTGCTGGTGGATGATGAAACGATGTAAAACCCTGATTCGAGGATAGTTGGTGTGGTGTTAAGGACCTGATCAGCGTATCTCCCCCCGTGCTCCTCAGGAACCAGGAGTCCATCTGCTCTCCTCACGAAGCCACTGTGAGACCAGAACGCCAAATCAAAGGTGAAGGTGCGCTGGTTCTGCTGACGCCGAGGATCCTGAATACTGATGCTGTTAGCATTCATAGAGATGATACAGTGACTGCCAGCGTCCCTCTCTCTCTGTACACACACACACTGCAATGAAACCCTGCGGAGCGTCCTCCCTCAGGCACAGCCATCCATTATCTCCATCAATACATAATAATATAACCTTAATAATAATAATAAACCTTATTAAAGGGTCGGACTCTCACTGCTACTCTCACACAGTCTCTCGCCGTCATGATCCTCCGTGTGTGTGTGTGTGTGTGTGTGTGTGTGTGTGTGTGTGTGTCAGCAGCGTAACATGAACTAGGAGAACAGATCCACTTTCACCGAACTCGTTTATTTATTAATGACACACACACACACACACACACACACACAGCGAGTAGATTTTATTACATTTCAAACTTTATTTCATATTTAACCCTTTGTACATTAATGAAGAGGAAAATCCTGAATGTATTATAAAACATTATTGTGATTTTTCTGAACACTGATGAGCTGTGTGTGTGTGTGTGTGTGTGTGTGTGTGTGTGTGTGTGTGTGTTTATCCACAGCCGGAGCTCTCAGTGTTCTCCAGGATCTCCTCGTACAGCCAGCTGTGTGTGTGTGTGTGTGTTTAGCTGGTGTTCTCCAGGATCTCCTCGTACAGCCAGCTGTGTGTGTGTGTGTGTGAGTGTGTGTGTGTGTGTGTGTGTGTGTGTGTGTGTGTGTGTGTGTGTGTGTTTAGCCGGTGTTCTCCAGGATCTCCTCGTACAGCCAGCTGTGTGTGAACTCCTCAGATCTCTCCATCAGCTCGAAGAGCCGCTTGTACTCTCCGGGGTGAACCTGACCCGTCAGCACGTCCTCGTACAGCCCCATCTGCATCAGCACGCCACGCCCACTCCCCGAGCTCCACGAGCTGAGAGAGGAACACACACACACACACACACACCGTTACTCCAGCAGCTCCCCCAGAGCAGGAGGGGCAGTGTGCACAGGGCCTTCCCCAAACTGTTAACTACAATTAATGCTGTTCACCAAAACTTCTGTAATCCAGGTTTCACTGATCATGACTGGGTTTTTATAGATGACTAAACTGCACCACTTACCGGCCGTGCCTGGTATTACAGCTGAGCTCGTGTGTAGTTTCACATACAGTAAACCGTTTTTGTGGCACTTTGGCGACACCTACCGTAACGTTTTTGTTAGCGCAATCAAAACACAAGATTGAAATAAACTGTACACCCCGCGATGATAAAAACACACCACACAGATAATAACACCCAACCATGAACCGTGCTGGTGTTACCGCAGAGTGTTGCTCTAGTTCCAGTCTAACACTGACTCATGTCTGGATAAGGGGAGCGCTAGAAGATGCGCAGGGACCCTGACCATGTGTGATGACGTACTTGAGCTTGTCGATGAGTCTGCAGCGGCGTTTGGCGAGGCATTGTTTCACCATCATGACCAGTGTGCTGCTGTTAAAGGGTGTGAGGTGAGCGGTGAAGAAATCCTCCCGCGGTGTCATCCTCACCAAACACAGGTGATCGTTAGGAACATGCTAAAGTACAGAGGACACACACACACACACAGGGTCACTGAAACATCCCACACAGAACGTAGGGTGTTTGGCTGTGTGTGTGTGTGTGAGAGACTCACACTGCTCTTGGGAATTGCCAATCCTCCGTTCTTAGATGTGGTCACAAAAGACGACCACGGCTCCTGAAACACACACACACACACAAAGTTAAGGTTTTTAAGCCCCGCCCACCTCGTTACCAGGCAACCACATGAATGAAGCTGAAATTCTGACCTGATGGAGCAGCTCGATGTCACACGACATCTGCCAGAGAGCGCTGAGAGCCTGATAGTTCCTGTTATCACCGGGTCTGGAGACCAGCTTCTACACACACGCACACACACACACACACACACACACACACAATATATATAATGTACAATAATACAGTGTGTGTAACTCACTGTGTATTCTCTCTCACTGATGAACGTGATGAGTGTGTGTGTGTGTGTGTGTGTAACTCACTGTGTATTCTCTCTCACTGATGAACGTGATGAGTGTGTGTGTGTGTGTGTGTGTGTAACTCACTGTGTATTCTCTCTCACTGATGAACGTGATGAGTTCCACTCGGCCGTATCTGAACACTGACTGGTGCTGGAACAGAGAGTAGATGAGCTTCCACAGCAGGTTCCTCTCGTTCCTCTGAGAGAAAACCCCCAGAACCTTCACCGGTACGTCTACACACACACACACACTGATTACTTATGGACAGTAGATGGTGAGATGCTGATCCCATCCCAGGTGTTCCTGTTCCAGATGTTCCTGGTGTGACTCACCTGCAGTCCAGGGAACCTCAGAGATCCTGAGATGAGTAAAGAGATTCTCTGAGAACATGACTGGCGGCTTCATACTGCCCTGACCCATCGGGTCCAACTTAAAGAAATCACAGTGCACCACCTCCAACTGACCATCCAGCTTACTCTCCAACTCCTACACACACACACACACACACACACACACAGGACTGATTAAAGCATTGTCTGCCTTAAACAGATTTCTTCCTTGTGGAGGGTTCTGATCTTTACCTGCAGGTCAGGGAGAAAGGATTTGTCACTCTCTAGTGCCACCACTCTGTGAGCTCCACAGTTCAGCAGTGTTCTGGTTAACACTCCAGGTCCTGCATACACATGTTGATCATACTTCACTATGTGTTTCACCGCACCTTTAAGATAGTTGAGGAATGTGAGTGTTCCTCCCTGTGCTCTCGTACCTGGGTTACACTCGAAGATGACGGCTTTCCCCTCCTCGATATCCGCCGTCAGATGATCGCTCACCAGCCTGGCCAGAGCCGGATCCACAATGAAGCGTCTCAGGTGTTTGCAGGCCAGAGCTTTCCTGGTGTTGTCCTCCAGCTCCCCCAGGTCCAGTGGGTCATAGCGGCTCAGCGGTCGCTGCTGGTTCAGAAAACTGGCGGCAGCTGCTGAGAGGTTCCTGCGGGTTCTGTCAGAGGAACCGTACCCCCGAGACGATGAGCTTCTCCTGGAGCTGGAGGCGAAGGCGTCGTGGGAACAGTGTGGTGATGATGAAGACAGAGACCTGATTACAGGAGCAGAGCAACCCGGCCAATAAAGAACCCGAACCGAGAGAAGCAGGAACCTGGAACCAGCGCAGACTGATGACATGATGGATCCTCACTAATACAGAGCAGAGAGAGAGAAACATGGTTAGATTCTCAATTAGTATGTGGACAACTGATCATGTGTTTTTAGTGGCCAAATACGTTTCCCCATCATACCACTGCTGGTAAATTAGTCTTAATTAATCTGATTTAGACCAGAATAATCGCATCACAACACAGATCATCAGATTCATCCGTCTGATAACAGAATCACGTCTAATGAGCTGAATGTACCAAGTTAAAGCGAGAAGCTAATCAGTCGTTTTTAAAATAAGATCATTAACAATAGAACTGACCGGAATTATTGATATGACCCGATGAGGGGTTGGAGATTGAAGAATTTAGATCTGATATTCATCCTGCACAACACACACACACACACACACACCGAGACTGAGTGACATTGAACACACATGTTCCTCACACGCAAACCCAGAACACACCGGTATTCACACAAGCCCCGCCCACACTGTGCTTTGATTGGATAAAAGACCAGCAGTTGCGCTTCTGGTCTCAATCCGCTTCACTAAGCCTGCCGCTCTTGGCTGAAATAATAAAACATCCTTTTTAAAATAAAAAATAAACGGTAATGAAGGGTCACGCTAAACAAATTAACACATTTGCGATTTCTCAAATTTTCTTTTTAAATAGTCAATGTATTCTAGTTATCGAATTGAAACCCAACCGGAAAATGCATTAGGTGAAGGGAAGCCAAACTAAACACAGAAGGCGGAGTCTGACTGAAAACGGGTGGGGTAGAAAATCGTAAACAAAATCGTTACTCAATATCACGTCATTAAAGCGCGACAGCTAAAATCATTCTGCAACTGCGTCAAAGTTGCGCAAAACGTTGTGTTTGTAACAGTTCGTACAAAACAAGTGTAAATCAATTAGTAAATAAAACTTAATGTCGCTTTTATATTTTTTAATATCACTATCAATAATATAAATAAAAATATATTAATAAAAATACATTTAAATCAAAATTTCCCGTTCAGGTAGTGTTTATATGCGCACAAAAAGCGCATTGTGGAGCGTCCTAAAGGCACTGTGTTTTAGCGTTGATCTCAAATCTCACCTTCTTTCTCATGTAGGCATTAAGTGTTTGATTAAATTCAGTGCTTCGTTGACGCTTCGAAACTATAAATTTGGCGACGTTCAAATAAATATGAAAAACATATAACAGGCTAATACAAAGTCGGACACAATAAGTACGTTCTAGTGATGCCGCCAGTACCCTTAGTGGTGCACTACGTGTGTAGTGAGCTGTATTTGGGACGGAGCCGGTGGCTGTAGTGTCAGTCATGGCAGAATCTGCAGCGTGTGTCTCAGGATTAAAGATGAGCTGTAAATTCGAGAGATTCTTCACTGAGAAGAAAGGAAACGGATTAAGAGCGACCAGAGAGATCAAAGCTGGAGAACTGATTTATTCAGCGGAACCTTTTTCTTTCTGCGTCTCCAAACGCTTCATCCAATCCACCTGCCACAGCTGCCTCACCAGGTGAGAGTTTAAACTTCAGCGTGATCAGTTCCAGCCTCAAGGTTCACCTGAGTGGTTCGAATGATTGTGAACAGTGTCGTTTGTGTTCCAGCAGTTCCTACAGAACACACTTCCACTCAGACTCAATTCTCTGAGTATTTGGGATTTAATGTTTTAAATACATAAATTGTGAGATGTTGAGATCTGTGTAGTGAAGCTGTAACGGTTCTAGTTCGGTTCTGTCGCGTTCGGGCTGAAGGTGAAGATTGTGAATGATTTTACAGTTTGTGAAGTTAAAAATAAAAAATAAACACATAGTTTAAAAAGCTCAGATGTTCCAGTGGAACAGAAAATGTTTCATAGTTTAGTTATTTTTTGTTATGATTGTTTTGTGTTTTGGTTCTTCAGTATGTTGAATGCTGATGCTGTAGTTGGACAGCAGGTGGCGCTGATGCTGAACCAGAACCACTTACGGAATAAATTATTAAACTGTAACTACAAATCTACAGTAACTGTGTGTGTGTGTGTGTGTGTGTGAGTGTGTGTGTGTGTGTGTGTGAGTGTGTGTGTGTGTGTGAGAGATTGAGGTGCAGTAATTAGAGCCGCTCTGGGTTTATTACTAATGAGCTTCACTAATGAGTCTAAACATCCGATTCACTTAGTTTCATACACACACACACACACACACACACACACACACACACCCTGTGGGTTCTGGAGGTTCGTGTGTCTGCAGTCTCCTCACACAGCAGCCAGAGCGCCTCCTGTTGGCTGATGAGTGAGATTCCTGATGATTAGTGCTTCAGTTTCCTTCTGCTTCAGTGACTTTCTCATTTTCAGGTTTACTGATTCGTGTGTGTGTGTGTGTGTGTGTGTGTGTGTGTGTAGAGGCGAGAAAATGATGAGATGTTCTCAGTGTAAGATCGCTCGCTACTGTAACGCTCAGTGTCAGGTAAGATCTGAACACACACACACACACTTACACACACACACACACACACACACACACATTTAAGTGTGTTTTGGTACCTGCAGAAGGTGGCTTGGCCTGATCATAAGGACGAGTGTCGATGTCTCAGGCGGATCCGACCCCGAATCCCCCCAGACTCTGTCCGACTGACTGCCAGAATTCTCTTCAGACTGGTGAGCAGCACAAATCCCCACAGCTCAGTCTAAAAGCACCTTTATATATATATATATTGTGTGTGTGTGTGTGTGTGTGTGTGCGCAGCTCAGGAGTCCAACAGCAGACGCAGATGAACTTTACTCCATTACAGAACACCAGTCACGTATGTGATGTTTGTGTGTTTAATGTTTATGTAAACGCACACACACGTTTGTTTGTGTGTGTTATATACGTGTGTGTGTGTGTGTGTATGTGTGTTATATACATGAGTGTGTGTATTATAGCCGTGTGTGTTATACCCATGTGTGTGTGTGTTATATACGTGAGTGTGTGTATTATAGCCGTGTGTGTTATACCCATGTGTGTGTGTGTGTGTGTGTGTGTATTATAGCCGTGTGTGTTATACCCATGAGTGTGTGTGTGTGTGTGTGTGTGTGTGTGTGTGTAGATGTAGATGAGATGAGTGAGGAGAGGAGATCTGGACTCTTTGATCTTTGCTCCCTGTTGAGGATCTTTGTGGACTCTGATGTGTGTGTGATGTCAGGTGTGGATCCTCTCGTCCTCCTGGCTCGGGTCAGTCACACACACACACACACACACACACAGACACACACACACAGACACACAGACACACACACACACACACACACTCACACAGACACACACACTTACATGCATTTCTGAGCTTTTTAAAACAAGTATAGCCCATACTGTAACCATGGCAACCTCCATACATCCCATCATCATCACCCCCCCCCCACACACACACACACACATTATTGGCATAAAGAATAAGAACACAAGACAACCACACAATAGAATAGAACAGTACACACTTTATATAAATATAATCTCACACACACACGTCTGTAAGCATGAATTAATAAACATGAACAACTCCCTCCATAACACACACACACACACTCACACGGTTATTTTGGTGTGTGTGTGTGAGAGAGAGGAGAATGTACGTGTTTAATAATTCATGTTGTCACTTACAGAACACACACTCTCTCTCTCTCTCTCACACACACACACACACACACACACACACACTTACACAGTCCGTACACGTACACACTCCCACAGTGTGAGCAGACAATTTGTCTTCCTGAATGTTCAATATTGCTTGGATCGCCTCGGCAACAGAGCGCTTTGTGTGTGTGTGTGTGTGTGTGTGCGTGTGTGTGTGTGTGTGTGTGTGTGTGTGTGTGTGTGAGAGAGAGAGAGAGAGAGAGAGAGAGAGAGAGAGAGAG
>JAYDZF010000009.1:3577-15142 GCA_034509105.1 Microcambeva barbata | reverse complement strand
TGTGTGTGTGTGTGTGTGTGTGTGTGTGTGTGTGAGAGAGAGAGAGAGAGAGAGAGAGAGAGAGAGAGAGAGAGAGTAATTCTTACTGTGAGGATCGTTCTGGTGGGCCGGAGTGTCTCTGCTGGAGAGGGATTCCATGTACCACAATCAGATTAGTAAGAGCGTTGTGCTGCATTGTCGCCGTACCCAAGGACCCTCGACTCGACTGTAACACACACACACACACACACACACACACACACACACACACACACACAGAGACCACCCATCTTTATTTTCTTTATACTAGCTGTTCTACCATTACACCCAGGCTGACCATCATTCATAGACATCTGTAAACAAGTGTAGATGCTATAGGATACTTTCTGATGAGATGATTATATTGTGTGTGTGTGTGTGTGTGCACATGAGTTGGGTCTCAGTGTTGCTACATACAGTAGAAGGTTTTCTCAGTTTTTTGGATCTGCGTCTGGACTTTGAGCTCCTCAGCTTTGGGTTGAGAAGAACAGGAAGGTGATTCCACAGATCAGAAATACAACAATAACCAGACAGAGAGAAAGAAGGGGGGAGAGAGAGAGGGAGAGGAAGAGAAAGGAAGGCAGATGGGTTTATTAAAGATACCAGGTGTGTGTACTTGCACAGAATAATAAGACATCTGCAGGAAATCAGTTCAGGGTCACATACACATCAGGAATCTGATTTGAAGACAGTAAGAAGCATGTGTGTGTGTTTGTGATTGCTCCCCTCGCTTTACATTAATAATCCCAGATCCAGCATTCACTTCAGATTCCAGTGTAAGTTTCAGTATCCAGCCACCAGGTGGGGCTAAATCCCCTCTTAGCTTGTTTTAGCAAGCTTACAGAACTCACCGGTGTATGCAGGGTGTTGGGAAGGTTCTGGGTCAGGGGTTTGAGGCGTGGCAGGGTAAAGGAGTTCAAAGCTGAAGGACTGTGGAACTGATGATGTTCTGTAGGAGGCAAAACACTCTTCTCTTCATCTGCTGAAGAAACAAACGTCATTACTGGAGTTATTACTAAATTAATTACATACCAGATACTAAATGAATGACTAAAATAAATAAATAAATAAATATGTGAACCTGTTCCCTCCCACAGCCTGGGTAACAGCTCCTGCATCCAACCAATCAGCTCCCGCCACACGTCATCAAACAGCAGCTCAAACACCGCCTCCCTCCTACTGCGGTACGGAGAGACTGGCGGCAGGAAGTGTTTCCTCCTGTTCATACACACACACTCATCATCTCTACACACACGCGCACACACGCACACACATGTAAAATGGTTAGTTTTAATCAGACAATACAAGGTATTTTTTACACAGGGTACATTTTGGACCTGCATCTGGATTTAATCAATATTATCATTCATCATTTATCACCTGGTTTCAGTCCAGCTTAAACAGCACACACACACACACACACACACACACACACACGTACAAGTCACTCCAGTCAAAGGCCAGGTACTCCTCAATCACACCCTCTTCTTCAATTACTCTGGGTAACTCGTCTCCACCAGCATCAGAGGAGTGTGTTACCTCCACACACAGTGCAGCTTTGTGACCCTGTACACACAACCTAACACACACACACATAGTTCAGTTTGTTCTCCATGTGAGACTAGATGGTTACATGAATATGGATGCTGGTGATCAGACTCACTCGCTCTGTGGGTGGTGTCTGTGAGTGGAGGAGCTGCTGCTCTGAGGTGATGTAGAGATCCAATGAAACCCTTCATCTGTAGGACACACCAACTGCTTCCCCAAAATCCTATCACACACACACACACACACACACACACACAGAGTTTATTTTAGAAGATGATCAGCTGTAAAAACATAAGGACATGTCGGGGAGGATCAGCAGAGGAAATTATCAGACGTCATCACTACTGTGAAGCATGGTGGAGGATCTATGGTTTTGTTATACAGGGGAGATTTTTCAAAGAGAGTGTGTGTGTGTGTGTGTACCGTAAATGAGGGAAGCGCGATGCCCACAGTTTACACTCATCCTGCTGTTCTCCTTCTTTACCCTCATAAAGCTCCTCATCAATTTCCTCAAACAACTGCTGTACCTGCCGCGAGGCTGCTTTATCAAACTCCTACACACACACACACACACACACACACACACACACACACACACACAAAGCTTAAATCTGGACATATATAATACACTGCAAGAGGTGTGTTCAGTGTGTGTGGCTCACATCATAAGCCCAGGAGAAGACAGAGCTCCGTTCTGTGCTCACTCCTGTTCCAGTGTAACTGTCAATCACACACCACGTCCTACTAGTCTCCACGGCAACCGCTGATGGACACACAGACCTCAGAGCTGAGGATGAGGAGGAGGATGAGGAGCTACCAGAGAGAAGAGATGAATACACTCACTATAATCAAGACCGAGTGCAGGTGAGTACAGGGCAGGCTCTGTACCTGTAACAGGTGGATGTATTTAGCTGTAGATCCTGCAGTAGTCTTCGGGATAGTCTACACTCCTGCTGAGGATCCTCAGGAGTTGGATGGTGGTCTAGAGTGCTGTGTGAAACCCCACGACTAAAACATGATCACACACAACTTTTAAAAATGTATTTTTAAATTATATGAACGTTTTAATTGAGGAATGTACACTCCAACATCAGTGCAGTAAGCAGATTTTCATCATGGTAATAATTTAGTCAGAATCACCCATCAGAACCTGAAATGGACACTAAGGGGCCAAGGAGTCCTGACACAAACTACAAGTTAATTCACTACACGAGGGGGTGGAGGGTAACTGATCCCAGCAGTGATGTTTCGAAATAAAAAAGAGACAGCTAAACCCCCGATTTCACATTATGGACTGTGGTGTGCTGTGTTTTTAATTTATTTATATCTTTTTGTGGTGTAATGTGAAGCACTTACATGTGAAGGTTCTGCGCTACAGGTTTCCGGTTGTATCTGGAGAGCATCCTCCTGTAAGCCTCAGTCTCTCCTCCAGCAGCCGGCGCGCCTGCATCCTCCCCCGGCTTCCTCTTCACCAACACACCGCTACTGCAGCTCACTGTTAACAATGCTAATGCTACCAGGATAGCACCTGCGCGAGCTCCCCTCAGCGCTCAGGTTTGTTTCAGTCGTATCTGCTGCATTTTACAGCTATAAACAATAAACTATATTTTATAAAGATTTAAAAATAGAGAATACAGAAAAACAATATTTGTGTCGGCATAGCGCAAAGCTAGCTCTATATACACAGCTCAACAACTAAACTGTCATGGATACCGGGCCGTTATACCGCATTGCATCACGGGTAATGTAGTCTCCAAAAGATGGCCTTACCAAGATCACCACACTCGGAGTACAATAATATTCTTTTTCCATGCGTTCTATTACTAGGCAATTTTCTCTCTCACAAACTCAAAACTAGACATTTACACACCTAACAACACTTATTTTGTAACGTGTGTTGAATATAGGGGAAAAGAATAATAACTACATAATAAATACATTTTATTTCATTATGAGAGTAACCTCACCTATCTCAGTAATCTCACCAAACTGCCCTAGTGATCCTGCTTATTATATTACTGCAGTTCCACCCAACAACGTGTTCTGTTTTTGGAACATAACGGCTGAGGTCAGGAACATCAGCAACTTTATCTTCCTTATGCTTCCAGTGTTTGCTGTAGTTACACCATGAGTTCCATTAATGAAATTTTATCAGCACTCGATTTATTGACCAAATTAAAATGTAGGTTACTTCTAAACTTTGTGTTTATGGAACCATTAAACATGGTGCTCGTCAATGAAGGAGGAAAACGCCTAAATTCAGAGGTGTGTGTGTGTGTGAGGGGGGTGTTAAAACCAGTGGGTTCCACCCAGTCCAGGTACATGTTACCTTATGAAAAGAAAAGGTGTGTGATGTTAGCTCATTGTATTACCAGTTTTAGGGAACACCTGAATTTATTCACTATATAAACTGTGAAGCCTAAAAATTGAATCTGAAATTTGCAGTGACTGAGAAGTCAGAGCTTCAGTGAGTATTAATAATGATCTTATTACCTATTTCAATAAATTGTATAGAATAAAAGAAGATAAATCTAATTCTGTTCAGTGTAACCATGTAAATAATAATAATGTTTATGTAAATGTGTTGATTCAGGTGAGTGCAGAAGAATCCTTGGTTTGATTTTCTCTTCTATCAGTGATGGAGCCACAGTAAGTTTATTAATGCAATAGAGCTGATTTAATTATTCATTCAAATATAATAATTTAATCAATAATTCTGAACACAAACTGTTGGCTGGTTGGTCACAAAATATTTTTCTGGCTGTTGCACTGCGTGTGATGTGAGAAATAAGCTTACATTCGAGTTTGTGTTAACCCTGTGTTTTTTTTATAATTAAAATATCCAGCAGAATTATAATTTTTTGCATAAATTATTTGTTAATTTTTAGATTTGAATATGAAGACTTTGTACAGGAACCTGTGAATGATGTGGTGGAATCCACTGAAGAGGTTCAAGATCTTTCTCCTGAAGGTCACATAGAAGACTATGGCCAAGAAGTAATACAAGATCTTGTGGATCCTTCAGATTATGGACAAGATTCTGACAGTAATCTGGTGGAGTGGTCTGAGTGATCATAAGTTTTCATTCTAACCTGATAAGAGAAATTCAACTTTCAATGCATTAAAGACCATCAATAAAATTTCAGATGTCATTTTTTTGTTTTTATGAATTTAAGGTTTATTTTCATTTTATAATTCTGATTCATCAGTTTTTCATTTTTTGACAGAATGAAAAAACTCGAATGATTTTTGACCATAGTTTGTTGCTTTAAAGAACTAATGTAAAGAAATATTAACAGCAATATTATAGTAAATACAATAATAATAATACAGTCTATACAGGTGAATTTATTATTAATTACTGATTGTAATTAATAACTTTATCAGATCTCCATCAACTTTAATCAGTAATGTAATACAAAGCAACTAACAGTTCCAGAGAGTCCTTACAGTGGGTTCTGAACTACAGATGAATAAGTGGAACAAATGTGAACAAACGCGTCTGTGACCCAACACACACCTGATGTACTGGAGCTTCACTTCAGCAGCATTAAACTCTGGAACACTGAGCAATGGAGAGACCAGAACCAACACAGAACCAATGCAGCGCACACACACACACACACACACACACACACACACACACACACACACACACACACACACTCTCTCTCTCTCTCTCTCAGTCCCAGGTACGAGTGATGTTCAGGTGTTGCAGATGTTCTGTCAAGGATTTGTGAGGGGGGAAGGCTGCTTGGCGTGAGAGCCGGAGGTTTTCCCAGGTGTGTATACGGCGGGTGTGGGCGTGGCCTTTCTCCTGTTCATTGCTCATGTATGGTCGGCTCAGCCAGTACTCGTTCTCAGCTTCACGCTCCAGGCGCTTTACAACGTTCCTCTTCATCTGCCAGGTGACCGGCCGTGGTCGTCGCCATTTCCCGATCCACTGACGACCGGGGATTCCTTTCCGCATCAAAGTCTGAGTCAAGAACATCCTACACAAAACACACACACAAATATGATGTAAATCTGTAGATCAGGGGCTCTGCCTCCAGTGTGAAATATGATGGTGGTAGCATCATGCTGGGATTTTGTTAGCATCTTTTATTTATTTATTTTACTGACACACACAAACGGGCTCGTCAGTGTAAAGCTTGCTCAACTGTGGACAGTAACGGAAACGTTCACACCCCATCCCAACTCAATGATTATAACCTCTATTACAGCTTTAAGAACTTCCGCAATTACTGTAATACCACTTTAATGATATTCATTCCATTTAGTTACATGTTCTTCAGTTTGTGTGTATGGTGACCTTGAACAACGTATCTTAATGTTAATAAGTAAAATAATTATAAATACATGTTAATACAGTGATATGTGATAATAAATATAAAGTATATAACAATTACACACCTGAAATAATAATGTAGTAAATGATCTCTATGTAGCCGCTTCACCTCATGTAGCTTTGCTAACAATATCACATCCGCTTGAACCCACCACGTGATCTATTTGGGTTCAAAACCACATGATTTTTACTATGTAGTGCACTAGTTAGGGTGCTTCAGCGTGTAGTTAATCTAAATCATCCTTTCTTTCAACCTATCGTTATTACATAACGCACTACAATTCGCAATAAATAGACGATTTACCTACAAAAAATTAAACCCTGTTGCGCTGTGTAGACGGTAGGAATTATAGGATGTGATTTTAAACGATTTTGACTTCGATTGTGCTCTAATCTTCAATAGTTCATGAGTGCCACATAGCGGTGTGGAAAGGAAACACGTTGATAAAAAGTCGACTCCATTTAGATTTGGAGTGAATCCTTTCGCAATGTGATTCTGGCTTTAGAGCAATTTTATTTCACTTCCATTAAATGAATTAATTTATCCAGAGTGATTTTATATGAAAGGTAAGAACACGTAATAGCGTGTCTCAAAGAAAATTAGTTTTAGAGTTTGGAATCGCCTGTGAACATTTGGAGTCGATTCCTGCCGAACGTTATGTGAATTTAGAGTCGAATCTGAAACTGAACCAGTTCTGACTGCAGTGGAGCTGCAGTTCCTGTCAGAACGATATAAAGTCAATTTAATAAATAATTGATTAATAGTAATTAATGATGACAGCGCGTAAATCAGGATCTCGGTTAGAAACGGAGATCGAGCGGATTCGATCTGAGGGACAGTGGGAGAAAATACCAGAACTTGTCCGCCAGATCAATGCTAAGCCCCTCGGTACGGGTGAGTACTGTTAGCATCTCTGCTAATGCTAAAGTCCGCATCAATAAAGGATTTAGATCAATTTCTAATAATAATTTATACAGCTTTTATAATGATTATTAAAATATTTTAAATAATCATTTATAAATGTGTATGATTTATCTGCCAATAAACACAGTTGTTAGCACGGATGCACCTTTGATGTCTTCCTTATTTACAACGATTAACATTAAATCAGAAATACTGAAATTCATTATTTAGTTTAAATATTGTTGATATGTATTGTTCTTAAATGAACATGATTTTGAAAACCTTATGTATTTACCGGTCACGTCAGCGTTTCTTGGTGGCTCTTGACACAACATTGAGCAGGATGAACTGAATGAAATGGTGTGTGTGTGTGTGTGTGTGTGTGTGTGTGTAGATGATATGACAGAGTTGTTGATGGGTGAGATGAAGCTGCAGCAGTTCCTGAAGGAGAATCCACTGAAACAGAACTGCAGTCCCCGAACAGCTCGGGCTCCTCTGATTGAAGCTCGTACTCACTTCACTAATGCTCTACAGCGAGGAAATCTCCGTGTGAGTTCCAATTCATCTGCTTCTCTACACTCACCCTCTGTGTGAGCCGCTGTGTGTGCTGTAATCTGAGTCATGACCTGTACTATTCTGGATGAGTGTTGAAATGTGGCGTGAGTAATTTAAGACACAGCCTTTAGTGTCATTTGTGACGTTACCTGGTCCATTCTCTCTCAGGTGGAGCTGCAGCAGGAGGTGAACGTGCTGATGGGGAAGCTGAGTTATGTGGAAGGTGATTATAATGAAGCTCTCTCTCACTTCACTAAAGTTACTTTAGATGACATGCAGCTGGGCAGTGCACCAATCTACCGCCTGGCCATGATCGCTGAGGCCTACGCCACCAAAGGTGAGCGATCCTGTACTGAAAATCAGACCATCTAGGACTAGATCCTCATCATGATTAGATCTGCTGTTCCTGCAGGTCTGTGTTTGGAGAAAGTAAGTTCCCCCTCCAGCACTGAGAGAGATCAGGAGATCATCACCTGCTATGAGAAGTCTGGAGACATCGCTCTGCTCTACCTGCAGGAGGCTGAGAAGGTTCTTCTGCATTTATCCTACAGAACCAGGGTTTTGTTCTGGGGTTCTCAGTGAGCTGGATCAGTTCAATGATGGTGATGTATTACACACAGGCTCTCAGTGCCGGGATCCAGAACCGCAGTCCAAAACCGGGCCCCGTCTCACAGGAACAAGAACTTGGCTACTTCCTGGAGACTGGCCTGCAGCGCGCTCATGTGATCCACTTTAAAAATGGGTCAGTGTCACAGCTTACACACACACACACACACACACACACACACACACACACACACACACACACACACACACACACACACACCAGACTAATAAGAAGTGTGGTACAAAAAAGTCAAGGGTTATAAATATTCACTGCATGACTGTGTGTGTGTGTGTGTGTGTGTGTGTGTGTGTGTGTGGCAGTAATCTGACGAGAGGTGTTGGACGTTTTCGAGAGATTATGCGTGCTGTAGAGACCAGGACTACACAGAACCTGCGGATGGTGTGTTTGATCATCACAGATAAACTGATTCAGTTCTATATGCTTTATTATTTCATTGCTTGATGATGTCATTAATCATTTATTTAAACATATTTTCTGATGTGTGTGTGTGTGTGTGTAGACAATAGCACGTCAACTAGCAGAGATCTTGCTCAGAGGAATGTGTGAGCAGAGTTACTGGAGTCCACTGGAGGATCCGCCTGCACAGTCCCCGCTCGATGAGCCTCAGTGTCCACCAACCTACCAGGAGTACACACTGCCCCGGCGGGCACGGGTCTACACTGGAGAGAAGTACTCACACACACACACTCACACACTCTCATACACTCTCTCTCACACACACACACACTCACACATCACACACCACAATAGTAGTAGTAGTAATAATAATAATATTATAATATTAGTAATGATGAAAAGAATCGTAACAATAATAATTTTGTCTGTACAGTTTCTTTTGTCCTCAGGAGAACACGGAGGAAGCTCTGCTGCTTCTACTCATCACTGAGTCCATGGTGAGGGCCTGTAGTGTGTGTAGAGTTCATATATTAGAACCATTGTGATTTAGTCTGCAACTACTGTTACACTACTGTGTGTGTGTGTGTGTGTGTGTGTGTAGGCGAACAGAGATGCGGTACTCAGTCGTATTCCTGAACACAATGCTGACCGTGTGTTGAGTCTGCAGAGTGCGTCTGTGGTGTACGATCTGCTCACCATCGCTCTGGGACGACGAGGCCAGTACGAGATGCTCTCTGAGGTCAGACCTAGTGTGTGTGTGTGTGTGTGTGTGTGTGTGTGAAGAGGCTAACAGGTTCTATTGGACCCTATTTCCCTGCTAAAATGTAACAAAATGTGTGTGTGTGTGAGAAGAGGCTAACAGGTTCTATTGGACCCTATTTCCCTGCTAAAATGTAACAAAATGTGTGTGTGTGTGTGTGTGTGTGTGTCAGTGTTTAGAGAGAGCTATGAAGTTTGCGTTTGAGGAGTTTCATCTGTGGTACCAGTTAGCGCTCTCACTGATGGCTGCAGGAAAGGTGAGTGTGTTTCAGGCTGTGTTTCAAACCACAGTGTCTGAAACAGCTCAATGCAACTCTCTCTCTCTTTCTCTCTCTCTCTGTGTGTGTGTTTAGTCTGCTCGGGCGGTGAAGGTGTTAAAGGAGTGTATGAGGTTGAAACCAGATGATCCTACCATTCCACTGTTGGCTGTGAAGCTCTGTATTGGAAACCTGCACTGGGTGAGTCCTAATTCATCCCATCTAGCAGAAGTTCATGGTTCTGTACATCTGCATGACTCCTGATCCAGCTGCTAATCATTCAGGGCAGAACTGAGGAGGTTCAGGGTTCATCTAACCTCAAAATGCCATCAGAAGTGAGGATCTGCAAAAGTTTTCGATAATAAGAGTCTTTCTGCAAACCATCGAGTTCTTGTAATGAAGAAACCCTGAGAACCAGAAAAAGGAGCAGATCTGCTTCAATCTTTAAAGTCTCAAAGTCATGTGAACAGTCCTAATGAACACCACATGAGTTCACATGAACCAAAACACTAAAAGATTACATTAGATATTTAAGGGGTGTGTGTGTGTGTGTGTGTGTGTGTGTGTGTGTGTGTGTGTGTAGCTGGAGGATGGTGAGAGTTTTGCTAAGATGGTTATCGAAAAAGAGGGTAGAGCATCAGAGTTTCGGGCGAAAGGTTATCTCGCCCTCGGTCTCGTCTACAGCCTTAAAGCTACTGATGGTGAGTACACACACACACACACACACACACACACACACACACACACACACACACACACACACACAATATTAGAAACATTAGAACTTCCTCAATACTGTTCATGGATTCCACAAAGCTTGTGGAAAGTTTAAGAAAGTAAAGGTGTGTGTGTGTGTGTGTGTTAGCGTCTCTGAGGGGGGTACAGGAGGACTACCAGAAGAAAGCTTTGGCAGCGTTTCAGAGGTTCTGATCACAATTTACTCTAAAATAAAGATTTGGACTGATATTATTATAAGATCGGGGACACGCCCACAGCGTTCTTATGTGTGTGTGTGTGTGTGTGTGTGTGTGTATCAGAGCTCAGTCTCTGGCTCCCACAGATCACCTGGCTGTTTTCTACTTGGCTCTGCAGCTTGCTGTGTCTCGGCAGGTAACACACCTCAGTATGAATGTGTTTAAGTGGTGTGTGTGTGTGTGTTCACTTACTGTGTGTGTGTGTGTGTGTGTGTGTGTGTGTCAGATCCCCGAAGCTCTGGGTTATGTACGGCAGGCTCTACAGTTACAGGGTGATGACGTTCACTCTCTCCATCTCCTCGCTCTGCTGCTCTCGGCTCAGAAACATTATCATGATGCTCTGAACATCATCGAGATGGCCCTGAGCGAGTACCCCGAGAACTTCATGTGAGTCTTCACACACACACACACACACACACACACACAGTTCCTCAGCATCTTTTGGAATGAACATTGTTTGAACAGTTTCCCTGAATAACAGATCACTAATGTATGACTGAAGATTAGAACTGAATCAAATCTGTTTTCTAATCAGTCTGGCTTTCATACACGTTTGGTTTGGAGAGTGTTTGTGTGTATGTTTGTGTGTGTGTGTGTGTTTCAGGGTGGGGGTCAATCTCCACTGGGGCAGGCTTTTATGTGTGTGTGTGTGTGTGTGTGTGTGTGTAGGTTACTTTTCACAAAGGTGAAGTTGGAGACGTTGTGTAGGGGACCTGAGGAAGCTCTGCTCACCTGTAAACACATGCTGCAGATCTGGAAGTCTTGCTACAACCTCACCAACCCCAGGTCAGCACACACACACACACACACACACACACACTAAACACCTCAGCATGTGTGTTCTGTTGTATCTATATTAAGATTAACAGCTGGGATGTTTACATTCAGTACTGGGCTGATTGGATTATATAATATAGCGCCGCCCTTTAGGATCTGCTCATTTCAGACCTCAAGCACCTGACTAATAGTGCAGCGAGACACTCTTACTATTAAGTGTGTGTGTTTGTAGTGATTCAGGGCGGGGCAGCAGTCTGTTGGATAGAGCTGTAGCTGATCGTAGACAGTTAAACACCGTCAATCTCCCAGATTTCAGTGACCCAGAGACAGGTACACACACACACACACACACACACACACACACACACACACACACACACACACACACACACACACACACA
>JAYDZF010000008.1:21872126-21883368 GCA_034509105.1 Microcambeva barbata | reverse complement strand
AGTGGCTGCTTAGCAGAGCTGGGATTTGAACCGCCAATCTCTGGTTGATAGCCCAAAGCTCTACCCACTAGGCTACCGCCGTCCCAGTGGGGAGACTAAACTACCTTTAGTGTGTTTTACTGAGACTTCTGTACAGTACTTTACCTGGAGTACAAATCACGGGAAATAAAATACAGAATCCAAACTCGGGCAGGTGAGTGTGAACCGATATTAGTAATAACCCCACCCCCACCCCTCCCCAAACACACACACACACACACACACACACACGTTTCCTCCCCACACCGAGCTGTGGTTGCTCTCCGATTCGGCTCTAATTAGTGATGTATGTGGCCCGTTGTCGCCCGCCGCAGTAATGAATGTGTATTACTCCTCTGTCACACTGTGTGTTTTGACAAATAGGTGGACGAAGGGATGAAAAAGGTGCACACACACCCTCTCGGTTTCTCTCCAGCGTGCACGGGTCTGAATTAATTTAGGGAAATGAATTCAGCACTAATAGGCAGGGACACCAGACTCCGGGTGTCATTTGATGGCTAGGATTGATGGCCAACGTGCCTCGTGGCTTTACTGTGAATAATGCCTGACACACACACACACACACACACACACACACACACACACACACACTCAGACAAACAAATTAATTCTTCTGCGCATACACCCTTTGCTAATAATTTATATATTATATTATTTATTTATTTACCCACACCAGGCTTTTCATTTTTATTATTATTATTTTATACTATTTGTAGGAATACTATTTGTTTTTATTTCTTTATGCATTTTCTCCCATTTAGCATTGACACTTTGTCACATGGGTCTGCTAATCACCCCCCACACACACACACACTCACACACACACTGTTTCCCACTCAGTGACCAACTGTGCCAGCTAGATGGCTCCAAGCTGACCGGTAGCAGAGCCGAGGCTTGAGCCGAGGTGTTCAGAATCTCATCACTGGTGTGTTTCTAAAAAAATTTATTTAGCTTGGTTTGTATCCTAATTAATAAATTATTTTAAAATCTTTCAGGTGATGTTATTTTTCCCTTTAATTTGTCGACTGTATGTATGGTAGTAGTATTTAAGTGTGTGTGCGTGTGTGTGTGTGGCCACAGACAGCAGCAGTGGGGTAGAGGCTCAGTCTCCCTGCTTACTGCCTGTGTGACATTTCCACAGCATGCAGAGACTCTGGTACCACACACACACACACACACACACACACACACACACACACACATTCATCCACCCACCTCTCCAAACACACACACGCACCAACACGCAAACCCACCCATCCCTTCACTCTCTCACACACACACACCCAATCAAATATACACTTACGCATACACACAAACCCACCCAATCACATACACAGTAATGCATACACACACACACACACACACACAAACCCACCCAATCACATACACAGTAATGCACACACACAAACTCACACAATCACATACACACTAATGCATATACACAAACACTCTGTCTCTCTCTCTCTCTCTCTCTCTCTCTCTCTCTCTCTCACACACACACACACACACACACACAGTGATGTAAGAGCGGTGAAGATTAAAGTGTATGCTGGTTGGAATCCTGCCAACTTCTCACTTTCTATGCGAAGTTTTGCACGTTCTCTCCCATGTGCCTTCACGTATTCGCGGTCGCGTAGCCGATCTGAACCGTCTAAGCCGGTGCACATGGCCGGGGTTTACTGCTGGCACCACACCCGGCCCTGATGGGGCTGAAACTGAAGTGTGATGAGTAATAAACACGGGTGTAAATGTGCAGTTTAAAGTATTTACACGAAACGAATCAATAAATATCGACTAGCAGCCCACACGCACTCACACACTCCCCACTCACAGATACTTAACCACACTCACATCCACAGTGGGGGGGTCTAACACGGAGAGGCAGCTGCTGCCAGAGCCCGTCACCTATCCTGACCCCTATCCCTCCAGTCGAGAGAAGTCCTGCTGAGCCGCTCTCGCTTTAGATTTCCTTCTCTATCTCATCATCTCTTATCGTTCTGTCTCAGTCTCTTAACCTCCTTGGACACACTCGTCCTGTCTTTACATGATGCCCCGAATCCTTCTGTTCCCGTTTGCTCAATGGTCAAACCTAATGAACACATACAGGATGTCACATGGAAGAAAATGCATTAAACAGGCATCTGGCAGAACATTATGACCACCTTCCTCACATTGTGTTGGCAGTTTGAGCCACGGTAGTTCGTCTGTCAGACCGGACCTCGAGTGCATTGATGAGCCTTGTCTGCCCATGATCCCGACGCCGAGTCTTGGCTCTGCCCTCCGGCTCAGATAGGTGACCACGTAAAAGGTAATTGGCCTGTTGTTCATATAGGGGCGGGATTAAAAAGTCGGATAGGGTCTCTGGCATGACTCTGCCGCCCACGTGTCGGAGGGGGAGTGGGTAAGCTTCGATCTGTTCAGTCACAGCAGTGGTGGCGAGCAAGTGTGACAAAAGTTTTTTTTTAAATGCTAGATTTTTTTAGATTTTTATCATTTTGCAGTGAAATTCGTCCTTTGCAGTGAAACACACATATTAACACTAGTGAACACCAGGGGGCAGTGACCACATGTGCCTAGAGCGGTGGGCATCCCTAGTCACAGTGCCCGCGGATCATTTAGAGGTTAGGTGCCTTGCTCAAGTGCACTTCAGCCGTGACCTGTCTGCTCTGGTAATCGAATCAGCAACCTTCTGATCACAAGTCCAGTTCTCTAAGCACCAGGCCACGGCTGCCTCTAAGAGCTTAGGGAAGTGACCTCTCAGAACCTAAAGCTCAAAAGTTTAAAAGTGAAAGAGTGATCATGCTCAGGCTGGATTTGCCGGATATCCTACACGGATGTGGATTCGTCCCATGACCCCGGACACTGTCCCCGTCCCCAGACCGCAGATGCTCCATAAATAATCAACGCTCCAGTGTTTTTACCGCTAGCACCATCCTGCTCACCTGACTCTCGAGCACCATTGATTTATCGCACCATCCGGTCGGACACTATAATCCTCCACCTCGCGGGAGCGGCCCGAGTCGGGCGAGTCCCATCATAGAGTCAAGACGACTAAATCGTCCCGCTTTGGGAGAGACGGAGGGGCTATAATTGCACCCAGAGGAACTCTTGGGCTGTATTGTTAGCTCCTGTCCTGTCGTGTGTGTGTGTGTGTGTGTGTGCGCACCAAAATATGTTTAAACTGCAGGCAAAGTGAGCTCTATATCAGGAGCGATCTAAGTAGCGTGGATTACGTTAATGTTTAGACGGATCAGAGCCAGATCCTTCTTTTATTATCCGGTGTTATGATGTAGGAAACATCCTCCGAGAGATATTTCTGCTGCTTTTAATTAATGTGCCATGAATAGTGTAAGATATTGGATGTCTGTGAGCTGAACGCTCTTGAGAGAATAGGAGGCTTAGCGCTCCGGCACTTTTCTTTAACGCTACGCCTTCGTCTGTAGATAAATATTACAGGTTCTTCACAACTGCAAACAGGTTCAGATTTTACACTTTCCACCATCAGGACAAAATTCGAAATGCTTTTTAACCAATTTTATATAATATTTTTTTATAGTTCAGTATGATGGGTTTTTGCAAACTTGTTGTATGATCTGTAACTTAATTTTAAATAAATTTCTCTTTGAAATATATACATTTTTGTCATCAGTTCAGTTCATTGTCTTTAACCCCTTATCCTAATCAGGGTCGGTAGGGCAGCTGGAGCCTATCCCAGCTCTTCAACCAGCGTAAACCGGAGCAAATCGGAGTACCCGAAGGAAACCCACTGGGACACGTGGAGAACATGCCAACTCCACACAGAAAGGACCTAGATGGCCCCACTCGGGGATTGAACCAGGACCTTTATTTCTGGGAGGTGACAGTGCTTCCCACTAAGCCACCATGCCGACCCATTTGTGTCTTATTTTTCCATTTTATTATAAATGTAAATATTTGTTAATTTCTTTAATTACTAATTTCACTGCAAGCTGTTCTATGATTTCGTGTGAGACAAATTAAACCTTGTTTTGATTTAAATTATATCCTCCCATATTCAAGGTGAGATTTCTTTGCTAGCACACCAGCACGGGGATCGAACCCAGGACCTTATGGCTGTAAGGCAACAGTGCTACCGACCCTGGACCCTGCTTTACAGGCTGGACTCGGGAGTTGGAGGGGGGGGGGTTCCTCACGGCACAAGGTTTTTGTTGTTTGAGAAAATCAAACAATACAGGTGACAGATCTGAATGTCTGATGATTGCGTTCGAGTGTGTACACACACACACACACACACACAGAGTTGTTTTGTTTATTCAGATGTTTACCTGCACAAATACAGTAGCAAACATGAATAGCCTGCATGTGATGCCGGACAGGATGTGATGTCAGTGTGTTTTTTATTTCCCATGTGTGGGGGGCTGGGGTTGGGGATTTGGAATATGGGAGAACCCTCAGATTCATGGGGGGTCCTGGGGGTTGCTGCTCTGTGTCAATTGTTTCTTAGTTTAACCAGACCTGGTGTGAGCTCCCTGAGAGAGCTTATAGTCCAGATTTAGTGCTGGGTGGGAATGACCAGACTAAGCTGTGGAGTTACCAACAGGAGACCTTGACTGCTCATGGAACAAGATATTTAACCCAATCTGTCCAGTGAAACACACATATACACACTAGTGAACGCTAGGGGGCAGTGAGCACACATGCCCGGAGCGGTGGGCAGCCCTAGCCACAGCGCCCGGGGAGCAGTTAGAGGTTAGGTGCCTTGCTCAAGGGCACTTCAGTCGAACCGGCAACCTTCTGATCACAAGCCCAGTTCTCTAACCACCAGGCCACGGCTGCCTCAACAAGGTGTGATGATCTGTACACAAAGTCTCAATAGTCTAACACTCAGATTTACTCAGGTGAGTCCGTAGACGATCGTTCTACCAAGGTTGTGAAACAGAACCTGGACCTCCCTTCACGATACTTGTGTACTAGGGATGTAGTGATTGCACCACAGTTAGTAAACGGTTCAAAAATTCCACGATTCAAATCGATGACGTGAGATAAATCAATGATCATTATATACAGCAGATGCTTACCATCATCATTATTGTTATTATGTTATTATTGTTATTATATAAGGGATTTAGGCTGATATGACAAATCTGGCAACCCCCGGTGATTTAAAATGTAACACTAATCTTAGTACAAAACATATTTAAGTAAAAAATTAAAATTACAGTTTTTAAAATCTGTTTTAAATAGTATAAGAACACAGAAACTGATCAATAACAGTAAACGTGAGTAAATGCAATTCGTTACTTTTCACCTCTGAGTATAAAGTAAATATGTGTGACTTTATTATTTCTCAGGTAGATTCCCATGAAGTCTTTTTTTTTTGGATCATGAGGACCACCCTACCCAATGCTTTAGTGCAGAATAAGTGATCGAGCGTTTAACGCCGGTGTTAATGGGTGGGGGCGGAAGGGAGGGGCAGGTAAAACTGAACCCATAAAAGCTGGATCGTTCCTCAGCGCCCCTCTCCCCCTTCTCTCTCCCAGGCTTTAATACAAACCGCATTATGTATGCTCTGTAAAACAGGACTTAATTACCGGTAAAGCGCCTGCGCTGTGGTCCGCTGTGTGAACCGCCTCCTACCGGTCCTCATTTAGCGCACGGTGAAAGCCGCCCGTTTGATATTAGCGCACTCCAGTCTGCGCCGGTGGAAGCCATCAATAAATAAGGGAAATACGAGCGGCTGGGATTTGCATACGTCCGGGAGGGGACACCGGGGTTGTATACCAGTGCTAGGAGGACGAGGGAAGGGGGAAGGAGTGTGTGTTTGTGTGTGTGTGTGTGTGTGTGTGTGTGTGTGTGTGTGTGTGTGTGTGTGTGTGTGTTGGGGGGGGTATTCTTATTAGCTGTGTCTTGAGTTCCTGGTTCTCGGGCTGGGGCGAGACATGAGCTCCTTGATTAATACAAGCTCCCCGAGACGGAGACCCTGGGCTTTCTTAATAAGAGGAGATGGATGCGTTTCGGTTCTGCTTTTTGTCCACGCGCATGAGGTGCGAGATTGCAAGGCACCCAAGGTACCCGGGTCATTCTGCAAATAGAAGGAAGCCGGTAAATGACGTCATTTCACCCCTAAATTCGATGAATCCACAAACACCTTAATCTAATTGAATTACGTTTTATTTATTTTTACACATCGACAACGTCCTGCGTTTGATCCCGAAGGTGGGGCCGCAGGTACTATATGTATGGTGTAGAGTTTGCATGTTCTTTCTGTCACTGCGTGGGTTTGCTCCGGATGCTCCAGTTAAGCAAGCAGCCAGGTTAATTGGAGACACCATGTCACATACCCCATACAAAAGACTTTTATTTTGGAAACATCCACAAGTATGCAATCAAAGAAGTGAATAATTAAAGAATGTTTAATAGTCTGAGTAATTTTGATATTTATTATGATGTGGTCTAAAAATAGTGACCGTTTTGTTGAAATTACAGACTCCTAAATTGTCTAAATGACTTCTAGGAGCAACAGAAGCTAATTAACTTTCATGATCCATGTTATTAATTTCCTATTGTTTTTATGATCTATATTATGTGAATAACAGAATTAACATCCGAACATTTTGACTTGAATGCAATAGCTTTTGTTTTAAAGTCAAGGTTGCACTGTATATTTACTTAAGTACAGGACACACGTCCCTATTTGTGGAGAACGACCCACCATTGGAAGACGCCTTCCCAAGCAGGCATGAGGGATTCTGGGAAGCAGCGTGGCCCTGTTTGATGTGAGAGGATTTACCTGCGCCTCTTCTGTCCCCTTATCTGCGTCGCCGGGTACGAATGTAATTTTCGGACGTTCGGGTCACGGCTATGATAAGACGCAGCGTTCAGATCAAAGCCTGTTCGTTCCCGATGCCGCCCGGTCCACACATGAGCAATCACCCAGTAAATGACTTGATTTGATAATATAATGATTCAAATTCATCCTCTGGAAAGTTTTGAAGCTGCTTTAAAGAACAGAATAAATTGATGGGCGTTTTTTGTCGAATGAAAGTCCTGTGAGGTTTTTCGCCCTCTACTTTTATCCCCCATAAGATCAGGGTGGAAATATTTTTCCTAATTAAGACGGCTTGTTTTGCTTTACGTTTGCCGTGTTTTTCTCGACCGGCGATTTTTAGTTCCCCGCCAACATGTTAATTAATTGCTTTTCTGCCTCCACATCTCAAACGGGGGGCACAAACGAACAATAACGAACCAAAACAGCATGTCAACACTATTACGCAGCCCAAAAAAATTAATTACACACACTGTCTTTTCGCTCTGTTTATGACTCTAATGAAAAGTCGTATCCCCACATCGCCCGGCGTTCATTAGGAGGCCTTACCGAAGCGCCCGGCGCCCACACACGCGCTAATTACACCATCACGTCCGTACCCGGCCCTTTTTCGGGCACCCGCAGGACCCCGTGCTCTTGCTAAAACCTCCCGCCCCTAATTACTGTTCTACTCCTCCTCTGACTGTCACCCCTGATAGATCATTATTTTTTCTTGCAATTTGTTCACGTTTAGATGCGATATAATTGGACCTTATTAATTATTATGATTAATGGGGACGGGCTTAACATGTGTAGCCATTAATACAGACATCAGACACAGGACGGGGACGAATTTGGAGTGTCAAGGTTCCTCCTTATTACATATTGATAACACACCAAGTTGTGTTCTTCATCTCTCTGCTGCTCATTTTAGCCAGATGCGCTTCCAAACACAATCCTCCCTATTTGTCTGGGCTTGGTGCAGTGGTTTCTCTGATTAGTGCTTGTTCTTGAAACGTAGGAGGAAACCCAAGCAAGCACTGAGAGAACATGCAAACTTCCCACAGGACCTTCTTACATTACATTACTAGACGATACATCTTTACATGTCGAGAAGGTCGTGGGTTTGATCCCTGGGTGGAATGGTCCAGGTCTTTTCTGTGTGGAGTTTGCATGTTCTCCCCATGTCTATGTGGGTTTCCTACGAGAGCTCCGGTTTCCTCCTACAGTCCAAAAACATCCGAAGGAGCGCGTTTGATAAAAGCACTTTATAAGCAAAGTGCATAAGACATGCTATAGAAATCATAATAAAATGTTTAAAAATACAGCTGTGGGCCAGCTGTAGCATAGTGGTTAAGGTACTGGACTAGTAATCTAAAGGATTCACCTCCTGCTGTTGGGCCCTTGAGCAAGGTCCTTAACCTCAATTGCTCAGACTGTGTACTGTAACTAAAACTAAGTTCCTTTGAATAAAGGCATCTGATCAATGCAGATCTAAATGTAAATAAAAAACTGAGAGAACCTGGAGGTTTAAATCCAGTTTCTCAGGAGTCACGGTGCTGTTTTTAACTTACGGACCTAAATCCAAATTGAATTTAAAGTTTAATGCATTTAATGATGAAGAATTTCACCCTGTACGTGTTATTTTAAAACCCAGAGCTTTGGCACCATCATATTTTCTTAATAACGAATTATGGTGTCACGCGCTGACCCAGATCTGCATGTAGGGTAATGAATGCTGGCCAGTTAGTCCGGATGGACGGTAGTCAATTCATCCCGCCTGGGAATGGCTCATTAACGCTTGGGTGTCACTGTGTGTGTGTGTGTGTGTGTGTGTGTGTGTGTGTGTGTTGACTGGGTTTCTGGTGTCACTCAGCTCAGGAGAGCAGCTAATGAGAGACGGCGCACTACGTCCTAGAGTGGAGATTCCATGCCACGCATCACGCCCGTGTAGAAAGAGCGGGAAGGGATAAATAAGAGGACGACGTGGAGGTGGAGGTGCAGGACGTGAACCATTGCTCCCAACAGGAAGTCTCAGGAGCTTTCTTCTATATTTTAATAAATAACATCAGCCCAACAAGAAATTAATGAATAGTATCATTAATAATGGGTCCATGGCGTGTAGTAGGTGTGTGTGTGTTGGGGGGGGGGGTGATATTAAACTGGTAGGGTATGTGGTGGTGGTGGGGGTCTCGGGAGATTTGGGATTTTTCCAGCAGCACGCAAGGACGCTGCAGCCTGCAGCTTTTACAACAGGTTGAAACTAATAAAAGAGGATTTCGCCCAGGCACGGAGTTAAGCCCTCGGAAATCTGCTCCTGTAGGGCGGGAGAGAGTCGCAGCCAAATGTGATCCTTAATTAAACTTTAATCAAGATAACGGTGTTTGCCGTTGAACTAGATATAAAAGGGCGTCTCCAGCCACCGCCTCGAGCTGCTCTACCTCAGGACTGATTGATGTTGCAGACTTAACCTCACTGCTGGTGTGGTGAAGCTCGGTCGGTGTTTACTGAGTAACATCTTACCGACACTGTTTCAGGTTGATGAACGAAGAGCTTTTAATTCTAGAGCTAAAACTTTGCTTCTGTTTAATGGTCCTGATTGCAGTTTTTGATAGATCCTATCCAGTGCAGACCGGGAACACCCAACAAGAGCTGCAGTTTTAAAGGCTCTCTGACCCGGTCGTCTAGCCATCCCAGTTCTTTCCTCACCCGTTCTTCCTGCTTCTGACATCAACATTGATATATCCCCCCACTAACAGGTGCCATGATGATGAGATGATCAGTGTCATTCGCCTGTCAGGGCTCAGAGCGTCACACCTGCTCAGTGAATGGGCAGAGTAATAAGAAACACATTCATGAACAGGAGGGATTTCTATTCTAACCTGGCAACAGCAGCCCAACTGAAGAGCTTTGGAATGAACTGGAACATCGACCGAGACTTTCTTGACTAACATTCATGCCAGCTACACAAATGTGTTTTTATTGACTGAATTGGCACAAATTATAGTCTTGTTATAGCTAAAAAGGTCACTGCATCGCAATAATGTTTGTTTTCATGATGGGATGTCCGGCAAGATCATGGTCTGGCATTTTTTCTTCTATTTCTTCTTCTTAAGATAAGATGAGATAAGATAAGATAAGCCTTTATTAGTCCCACAATGGGGATCGAACCCAGGTCCTTCTCACTGATTAGTATTATTATTACTACTAGTATTTATTTGTTATACTTTTATTTATTATTCCTTAATGTATTCTTTGTTTATTATTTATTTATTACATATGACTAAAATTCAATAACGTAGAATTAGAAATGTTCTCCACATGCTATGTTTTGTGTACGATCGTATCATTAGAGCTAAAGACCTCAGTGGCGGTTCCCTTGATGAATAATGAGCATTACAGTAGCGTCACATGATCACGTGAGGTGTGTGTGTATGTGTGTGTGTGTGTGTGTGTGTGAGATGTATTCCGCCGTACCACCCCGGTAGATTATTACACAAACACGCGTGTGGGAATCACATGTCCGCTCTTAGAGGTAAACTACATTCATTTGCATGAACACATTTAGGTCAGGCTCATTTGCATAATTTGCATAATCGTGAGCACTCCATCAGCGCCTCTTATAAAAGGTCTTTCCTGCGTAATGCCAGCGTATTTGTCTCGATGCGCCATTAAAGCGTCCGGAGGCCTAACGACGGACGGGCGGAGCTTTTCAGAAGCATCCGGTGTAAAAGTTTTCTCCTCTGCTAATGGCTCTCCTCTGTTATTTGCCATTGTGAGGCGTTTCTTCAATAAGTGGCTAATTTCCAGTTGTGATTAGTCTTGCGCGCTCAGATAGCCAGTGAGGTGAGCAGATGTTGAAGGGATAGATTGTTTTTCACGGCCCACCGTCTGTAAACAAAAGTGCTCCCATGTTCTTCATAATAAAAAGTGGATTACAGCGAATCACGAGGCAGCTGTCACAGAGAACAGACACCATCCTGTCAGAGGAGCCCGGCTGATTAAAAAAACAGCTTTAAATATTAATCTTTAATTAGTCCACCAGTATTGTGAGACACCGACCGGAATCGTAAAACCTAGCCAGAACTCGCTCCGTCAACCGCTCATCCAATCAGGGACATGTGTGGCACAATGAGCACAAGGCACACAGTAACACCCTAGACACACACCCGCATGTCTCCAATGAACCAGACTGCATGTTTTTGGGCGGTGGAAGGAAACCGGAGCTCCCAAGTGAAAGCCCAGGACCTTCTTGCTGTGAGGCGACAGTGCTACTCACTAAGCCACCGTCCCGCCCCATGTTTATATGCGTTATAAAGGAGAATCCTGAAGGACCCCTCCAACCCAAGCCATTGCCTGTTCTCACAGCTGCCAAGTGGAAGGAGGCTCAGAAGCTTGAAGACCAGAACCAGCCGGTTC
>JAYDZF010000008.1:21714181-21724756 GCA_034509105.1 Microcambeva barbata | reverse complement strand
TGTTTTCATCCTGTCCCAATTTTTCTTATTCCTTTTATCTTTTATTAGGCTGAACTTGAGGGATATGGGAAAAAAAAGGTGCGGAGACGTGCACATGAGCCGTGCTGCCAGTGCAGACAGACGATTGGCATTTTTGGATGGGCCTGTTTGTTTGTGATGTGTGTCTTCAGCATTCTGGTGAGAGTGGGCATTGTTGTGCAGCGGGGCATGGCAGAGGATGGTCCTATTGTTTGGCTCGGGTTTAAAATCAGTCGCCCGGTTATCAGTCCCCAGCACAGGCTGCCGCTCCACCCAGCGCTACCTCCCTGCCAGGCCTGACCTGGGCGCCGCCATGCGTATCGACAGATCCCGAGCTCTCATCCGATCGAATTAGCCAGCGCCGCGGCCCCCTCGCACCTCTGCCTCACCTCGCACTCCCGCCCTCACTGCCGCTCATTAATTTCCATTCATCCGTTCACCCTCTGTATTCCGCCGCCTCGTCTGAGCTCGTATATCACCTGTCTGGGCTATATTTTAATTCATTACATCCCATTAGAGAGGGTGGCGTTTAATATACGGGGAGCTCGGCAGGATTAGGACCTAATTAACCCGCCGATCTGCATGTGCCAGCAGAAATTGCGCCGCCCGCAGCCGCTTGGAGGACGACGAGGGGCGAGGAGGAGGGAGACGTTTCGCCTGTCCTCGGGCGGAAAGAGAAACATATAAGCCTAGGGCGGCCTCTGATATTTCAGCTGCCTGTCCACTCTGACCCACGCAATCTCTCATCACAATCAAAAGAGAAATAAAGGAGGAACGAGGGCCGTAAGAGACACATAGACGGGAGATGAAAATATCTAGAAAGCCTCATAAATTTTGTCGCTCACGTGGACTGGTCAGAGTCCGCATCCCTGCCTCATTACAGCCACCTCTGCCCCGGCAGGCCACGGCGTTACTCCTTCCTCGGCCGGCATTAAAACCAATTAGAAGCGCCTTCATTCTGTCACACTGCTTATTAGAACGGTACATATTCACAGCTCGCTAGGACAGAGCCATAATGAGCAGCCGAGGAGACTAATAGAGGCTTTTTTTTTTTCGGTTCGTTTCCATGACATAAACTCCGAGCATTAATGAGTCAGGTGAGAGGAAAGAGGAGAAAATGATCGTTTCCGAGTGGAGCAGAATTTAAAACACTCCAGGAAAGAGAAAGGAGCGCTGCTACTCCTACTATTGTGTTACCAATTTTAAAAGAAATGACTACATAAAAACGCTCCAGTGATGTGAAATAAATATGTGCCCCCTTTCAAATTGGTAATATGAAAGTCAGGCTCAAATACTCATGTCAAATTTACTCTTATAGAGCTTTACAGTGAATGTCGTCTCAAAGCAACGTTAGAGAATCCAGGACCGGCAGAGCAAAATATCGTATTGAGTGAGCCGAGGGTGACGGTGGCAAGAAAAAACACCATTAAACCAACTGTTAACATCTAACATATTACATTATGTTTTAATAAGTAGTGAGCTTCCTCCGTGTCTTACTGTCTACATAGTCAGCTGTCTACCTGAGGATTCTTTTAAGTCATCACCTTATGAGTCAGGTTATTCGGGCACTAACTAAACTAACCAATGGGACAAGGTGGAACAAAGCTCTAACATTTCAAAGAACGTCACTGATGAGCCCAAACCTCTATACAAATTAAACATCAATAATCATTTATTAACATTTGAAAATAGCTCTGTGAGATAGCTGTCATACCGCACTGAATTCTGGGATATCCTTACCAAACAAGGATATGATAATAGTTGAAGGATTATAAGACTTCTAGGATTTGGAACAGCGACTTCTCGGGAGTGCGCACTGGATAGAGAAGCATTGAGAGAGAGAGAGCTCGGTTTTCAAACACAGCCATTGTGAACACCGTAGTCGTCCTCAGTGTGCCGGGAGAATAAATTCTACAACCAGATCATAAAAACATCAGAAATACATCACTCAGCAAGTAGAGCCATTTTCATCCCAGAATTGAAGTGACTCCTGAATAGTGGTAGCTTGATGCTGACAGCGCTCAGACTTCCTTCACACAGCGAATAACAGAGCTGCACTAAAATCCCCTTCAGCCCTTCGAGCGCCGGTACCTGATTCAATCAAGTGTGCTGCAGCGTGTACCCACAAGCTACTAGCAGTAACGGGGCCGACATGCGCTTTAATTAATAACACAATACCCTACACTCAATAACTGGGCCTTTGGCACTTTTTGGCTTGCCTCTCTCTTTTGTGTGTGTGTGTTTCTTGTAAACACTTTAAAGAACGAGCGGTAATGCTCTGAGCCTTTATTTTCACACTTCTGCTTATTCATGACAAAGTAATAAATAAAAGTTTGGTATGGAATTCTATTTGGTCCGTTTTGAGACATGCAGAGTTCTGGGAGTGGTTGCCAAGTCCCTGATATCACTGCAGAATTAAGGTAGTAACAATGTTAAAGAGATAAAGAGTAAGCTCAAGTCAAGTCACATTTATTCGCCTGGTATAATAGAATGTTGTCTTAAGGAAGATTTACAGATATCCAGGACTGAAAACCTTTAATGGGATGGCGGTAGCCTAGTTGGTAGAGCTTTGGACTATCAACCAGAGATTGGCGGTTCAAATCCCAGCTCTGCTATGCAGCCACTGTTGGGTTCTTGAGCCAAACCCTTAACCCTCACTGCTCCAGAGGTACTGTACAATGGCCGATCCTGTGCTTCTAGAGTTGGGATATGCGAAGAAAGAATTTTGTTGTACTGTACATCTGTATATGTGTAATGACAAAATAAAGGCCTTCTTCTTCTAATGGGCAAATCAGCATCATCAGCGGTGAGGTTGCCACAGTGGATCATGGTCCACTTTATAGTTTTGGGATCGTTTTTACACCGGATGCCCTTCCTGATGCAACCCTCACTATCTATCTTGGGACCGGCACCACAGTGTGGGATTGTGCATCCTAGTGGCTAGGGTGGCGTCCAGCCGACCGGTGTCAGGACAAGTTTTGAAACCCCCCCAAAAAAAAAAAAAAAATCATTAATTTACTTACATTGACTTTCTATCATGGATCATTAATGCATTATTAACCTTATCTGAGAATTTAGTTTTACAATAACTGTGTTCACGTGTTTAAAGGTACAGACATTTTTTTAAGATTGTATTAAATAATGTTTTCCACATGGAAAGATTTTTAAAAAATAAGAATATTTTAGCCCTGGGAAAGCATCTCTCTCTTCCAGCTCTGTCAAAAGGTCAATAATGGCCCGAGCGTGCCACACGGCTCACACTGACCTGGAAGGACCAAGCACGACCCCTCCACCGTGGGCACCGAGCACTGGATCATCTAACATGCAAGCAGCCCCGAGCCATGGAAATCCGACATTTGCCCTCATTCAAATGAACAAAAACAATATGCAGCTCAAGCCGGCGTGCACCGCGGGCCAAATCTGAGCACACGGGGACCGAGAGGAGGGGCGGGACGGGCGCTTACTCATCCGCTGCCCCCGAGATACCCGCTTCTGTAGCTCTGTGTGAAATCAAGTGGAGTGCTATGAGGTACTGAGGTTGGGGGTTTGTTCGGATCTTAGGAAATAGACAGAAAGGCTAAAATGGTAAAATATTTAGCATGTTTCCTGTCCCTCATGTAGAACTTCACAACCCCGAACATGAATGTCAACTTCAACTGTGTATCCACTTATATCATACCGGCGTAGCGTAAAAATCGACTTCTGGGTGAACAGTGACCTTTATAAGATTTGTTTACAACCAGCCAGCTATAAGAATTTACTGAAAGAAATAGAATATGGAAAAAGTGAAATATACAATATGAAAATATACTCCTACATGAATATACCTTTATCCTAAAATTTACTTTAAACAACTTGCACATCAAAATCTATAAATCATATAAAATAATACAATTTATTTCACACAGTTTGATTTGAATGGTTTTACCATATTATTAAACACTCTACAGGAATAATTCTACATTAAACCCGATTCCATTCACTTCCACTATTGACCATCTTAAAATGCTTTTAAAATAATGAATGCAAATAGTATGTGAACACTTTTAGTAAATAATTAATAATGTTGGAAAAGGTAATAAAAAGATTTTATAATTTTTGTGGTTTTTTTAATAGTATAAATTTAATTTGGCATGTTGCCATATCACAGCAAGAAGGTCGTGGGTTCGATCCCCAGAGGGGGCGGTACTTTCTGAATGGAGTTTGCATGTTTTGTGTATTTGAATGAGTTCAGTATTTTGTGTGATATTGAATATGTAGGGTTGAATGTGTTCAGTAGTTTGTTTAAACTTGATTGTGTAGAGTTCCATATATTATTTGATCGTAAACGTTTCACCACCAGCAATAACAGAGTCAACGATGCTGAACATCAGCGCTGAACTGCTCATCGACCTGATCGTCCCTGCTCATGGAGGTCACGATGGGTTCCATGTGCTCCTCTCCAGGAGAAACCAACCCGCCAGAGGCTCCTTCTCCTCCCTCCAGTGTTCATCTGTGTGGCCGAGTTTTCCTCCCCCGTCAGCGGAGGTGCTCGAGTCTCAGATCGGCACGCATCAGGACGGAAGGGCTGCCGTGACCGCGGGCCATGAGGACAGGCACACGAAAGGTTGTGAACGTAACCCAGCGTTGTCCCATCACACACACACAGTCCATTTCTTGTCTTTTCACCATTCTGCCTCAGACTTTTGTTATATTCCAGCACTACATCATACAGAGAGGTATTACAAATCTCACACACACACAATCCAATCATTCTCCCCGAACACATACACACACATTCAGAAAAATAAGGGAACTGAGAGTCCACCAGCGATGTGGCGGAATTGTTATTTTTCACGGCCTAATACAGCAGGAACACAAAACCCGGCACCTACATCAGATTGCTTTTGTGTACGTGTAGCCTGCAGCCATTCTCTACATGCTGATATTAGTTTTATATAAAGATTGCCGGCAATAACCGACCAGAAGGGTCTCGGCGCGTCCTAGACGGACCCTTTACCTTCCGTCGCCGGGCTTACCTGATCGTTCTGAGAGAGCTCAGGTTGGTGGGGGGAAAAGAAAAGAAATGTGGTTATCTAGCTCTGTCAAGTGTAAACCGTTATTGATTTAACAAATGAAATTTGTTCAAGCTAATCGATCAAACACATTATCCTTTTTCCCCTCTGTCCTCCGATCTATTAGTGGCTACAGAAACCGGCATGCCGCGCTATTGATAACCGCCCCGGCTGAAACAGAAAAAAAGAAAAGCTGCGGGGCGATTAAAACACAAGCACTAGCACTTAAAGCTAATGGAGCTCGGGGGGCGCCAAACAGAGTTCCGAAAGACCTAGCGTGATTTCGTCCTTCCCTTTCCTCCCTCCCTGCTCTTTCTCCTCTATTCTCCACTGGTGGGATAAAGCCATCCAGCTGGCACAGACCGGGTGCTTGGCAGGTTGCGGCGACATGAGATTTAAACCTATATCGGCCTCTCAAGTATCGTACAACTCCAGCCGTGCATCGGGGACTCGTGTGAGGACGAGAGAGGGGGATTCAAGACCCACCCGAGATTACATATCAAGTTCTGAAATTTTTGCCCATTTGATAATGAAATGGACACCAGGTACGACAAGCAGTTGGTTTCAAGTGGTGAACTTCATCTCAGTGTAGAATGCGCTGGATGAAAATGGCGTCGGGGACTTCAGACGAGGCCGAATCCAAGAGGGCTTTTATGTAAATGAATAAGAAAACTCTCAGGAATGTCCTGTTTAACAGGTTCCTCCAGAGAGCCTGGCAAAGATAATCCATTATCCAATAACAACAAGCCAAGAAAGAAGATACAGAGACACTTTTGAAGCATCAAAGGTGAAAAAGAAGTGTAATAATTTAGCAGCATGTCTAAAATGTTTGCATAATTTAACCTTGACGATGCTTTCAACAGACCCAGCGTTAATATTGAGCAACTTTTTCATTTTTCTTTACATTTTCATCTGATTCAACTGTTATGCTGTGGTGTAAGCGGACACAAAGATGCAGAGAGACACGTTAGACGTAAGAGATGAAAATAACAAATAAAAGTCCAAGCAAAACACCCAAAATCTGATCAAACAATAGGATGAAGGGATCAAAAACAGCGAAAAACAAAAGAATGGAGCGCAGGATTCAATCCAGCATTGTTCAGCTCAGAAGTCAGGCACATAACACCCTAACTCAATAGCCAGATGAATCAAGAATCACCAGATCACAACTCCAACAAAGAGCAAACAAGCAATATCACGCTTGGGGTGATTTTACCATTTATGATCTGGCTACATGTATTTTGGACTGTGGAAGGAAACCGGAGTTCCAGGAGGAAACATACACAAACACAGGAAGAATATGCAAACTCCTCCAAGTAAGGACCTGGACTGCTCCATCTTGGAATAAACCTTCTGGTTTCTTGATATTTAAACAGTCATTGTGGATTTTCACTATTTGTGATGCAAAGTTCAAGATTCATACCGTTAGTTCTAGTTGATCGAGATTTCCAGATGTCCAGACTTTCGGGACCCCCTGCACAGTGTGCACTAAAATAAAAACACTATCTTTACCATCTACCTCAACTGCTGCACAATGTGTGACGAGAACTTTGAAACACAGCTGATAGGCTTTCAGGTTTTCATTCCATTTATTTCTCTTCCACTCTTGCTCTTTCACCCTCCCTGTTCCAGGTTCCCGCCACTATCGCTCCCTGCTATTGATAAGATGTCTAAATTTATTGCAGAATAATTTGGAGGGAAGAGAGATAAAAGGTTGCTGAATAAAATATGAGCAGCAGGCTGTAAATTGTGGCAATGCATATCATTTCATTCAAATGTAGGACGCAATTACCATCTGCGACGCTCATCAGCACCTTCCTTTATGACTTAATTATATGTTTAATGCTATCAGATCAAGGAAAGGGCAAAACAGATGAATGAGAGAGAGGGAGAGAGGGGAAAAAAAGATTCGGCAACAAGACAAAAGGAATATAAAAAGTGGCATAAAGGATGGAATTGATTTCGTTTGCCGGTAAATAGAGAAAGTTAATTTAGACACAATGCGGGCTCATCTCCAGCACCGCTGTACGATAATAAAAAGACGTGTCTCATACAAATTTAACAAAGGGAGTCAAGTTCTTCAAATCTGCTGCGTGTTTTCATACAGTTCCTCGTATCAGTCATTTTTACCAACAAGCTCCTGTAGACGGAGAGAATTTAAGTTAGTCTTGAGGTGAGTTTTGTTCTGTTTGGGCTCAGTAGATTGCACTGTTGCCTCATAGCGAGAAGATCCGGGATTTGATTTCACAGATAAAGTGGTTCAGGTCATTTATGAGGTTGCATGTTCTACCTGTGTCTGTGTGGGCTTCCTCCAGGAGCTCTGGATTTCCCCCACAGTTCAAATGGGGTTGGCTTTGGTCATGGATGTTGGGGGTTCGTCAGAATTGTTAAGGCTTTCTCACCCCATTTGACAAAGCTAAACTAGAGATGTTCACAAGTAAAAAAAAAAGTCAAGTCATAAGTCTTTAGAATAAAATCCAAGTCGTCACATGTATACAGGCTAGCGTTCGAGTCAAGTCATGTACATTGTAAAGAGTATACTGCCTAAGCAATTGATGATTAAGGGCCTTGATCAAAGGCTCAACAGTGACAAGCTGGCCACCACTTTTGTGGTTACTAGTCCAGTATCTTAATTGCTAGGCTACAGATACCCTCATGTGATGAGTGTATTTAATAAACACAAAACAGATATTGGAAATTTAGTGTAGCAATAAACAAATAAAATGTATAAAAGCTACAACAGAAATGCAGTTCATGGCCATTGTGTAAGTGAATGTAATTTCTGTAAAAAATAAAGAAGGTTCCAGTTAAAAGCTCAAAGTTTCATTTTATTGCACAGTGACCAAAGTCCAAAACACTTCTTACTTTAGCTTTTGTTTTTCCAGATAATTATTATTTGGTAAAAGTACTTATACTTAAAAAATCAAATAACAGCATTTCCAACAAAAATTTGATCTGCTTGGTCCAGAATGTGCTTTTTCAACCACCAGCGTCAATTCTGTCGGAGTATTTCATTCACCCCAGCTGTTCCTTTGAAGTGCACTATGTAAGGTGTTGCATCGTTTTAAGTGAAATTCCAATCCAAAGCTATCGAATGAAGTGAACTTCAAATGTGTAAGCAGTAGAAAGTAACGCTGCATCAACACACTAGAAGCTGAATATCAAAACTTTTATCTTTTTGTGTCTGACAGGAAGTCCGCTTGGGTTGTCAAAAACCTGAGACCAAGTGTTTTACATAATTGGGCAACAGAACCTGTTCAAACACTGCCCAGGGTCTTGTAGAGTAAGCTGTCTGCACAGTGGTGCATTACAGAGGAAGCCAGTAGTTACCAAGGAGGATGGGAATGCATGAAAATGTTGTTTATATATTTATTAGGTTTTAATGTCTTACAAATTTTGATTACATTCATGAGGACAGAAGGTTACAGCTTACACAAAATTCTTTAACTCACCTCACTTGCATGTCTTTGGATTGTGTAAGAGCTTTTGGAGGACCCTAAATCTAGAACTTTCTTCCTGTGATGCAACCCAGTTAAGAGTTAGATCATAATTTTTTTCTGACCTTATTCAAAATAATAATAATGAAAATCAGCCATGCTGTCATATTTGTTTGAATTTGTTTGGATTTCTCATGAGACAGTAGTGCAGCCAAGTTGGCTTGAGCATTAGAAGTTGGCTGGGGTATCGGGTGTTGGGAGTGGCTGTGGGGCTTCAGGCAGGCTAGAGGGCATTAGAGAAGTCAGAGTCAGTGCTGTCCAAATTCTGAAACCCTGGACAGCTTTCATTAATGACTGACATTTAACGTACCAGCCATGGCTGTTAGACATCCAGTGCACATTTTCAGTTCTGGCAAACTTGCTTCCTGCCCTAATGTTTAACCAGAAGTGTTGATGTACAATATGCAAATAATTATACTTATTAAGTATAAATGCTAAAATGTGGTTAAAAGGTGAAAAAAGATTTTAAAAACCCAGTTTAGTTAAATGTCTAATACACAGTTCTAGTATTACAATGTTTTGATCTAAGATGTGTTGCCTTGTTTCGGGCATTTTTGAAAATGGGTACAACATAGAACCACTGTCCTAAAAATCTAGGTTCAATCCTTTCTTCCGTCACTGTCTGTAAAAGGTAAAAATCTGTGCTGGTTTCCATTCAAATGAGGTAAAATGGCAAGGTGTGATGACTTTTTAGTTTCTCAAAATGTGCAGAAGTTGTTTTGTGGACTTTGTGGTCCAGTTTAGGCATGTAATATCCATCTTGTAAACCTAGTGGTTAAGAAATTAAACTAGTAGTCAAAACATCCATGGGTAAGTCCTTACACTGCCAGGATGTTGCTGTTGGGCCTTTAAGCAAGGCATGTAACCTTTAATTGCTGTAAGTCATATATACTGTAAAGTGTAAGTCATTTAGGATGCTGGAAATATCAACTATCCAGTGTGTTTGCATTTTGTTTCTGGAGTTGTGGGTTTTAAGTACTCTAAACTATTTAATTAACCCATGTCCCATAATATGATCGTAGAGGGTTTTATATTTAATTGAACATGCAATGGACTGGTTTTGGGTTTTTTTCCTGTTCTCTGCAGGTTTGACGTGCATAAATACTACCTCAATTGCTTTACTTTTACAGACCACAGGCTCCATCTGGTGGTTTAAAATGATCTGAAAGGCTGTGCAGACTTTAAATCTCATTATTTTTTTAAACGTCAAGTGAACAATTAATTATAAATGCACAGATTCCAGAACAATGGGCATCAATACGACAATTATTGCATTGTTTTCCGTCAGCCAAAGCTAATTAGATAAACAATTACTTTAGCATAATTTACTTTAGTTTTAATCAGTCTTTACTCTTTATTCTTTTCAATATGTCCAACCATTTATAACGAGATCTTAATAATACTTGTACAGTGGTTTGTGTGCCCCTTATAGCAATGTGGCCAGTGCTATCCCAACTGCTACAGATGCTAATGTAGCTAATTAGCATTGTAAATAAAGTGTTAGTGTAACCAGTGCAGAAGGATTACAACGTTTAATAAAATATAAATTACATCTTTTTAACCAGAATTAATTATGAACAATAATATTACAGCCTTTATATATAAGCTCAGGTTTAGGATATTGTATATGAGAGAAGAGAATAAGGTGTTTTATTATCCCAAAGGTGGAAATTTGAATAAAGATACAATGTTTATTCATAATAAAATAAATAAATAAAGTAAAATACAGTTTAAAAACAGAACAAATAAAAGACGAGCTGTTGTAACTGGCTGCCACTTGAGCAATACCAGAATATATTACAATTAAAATATTACAATATTACCCCAACTGGGGTGTTTTATGTTTTTTTCCCTCCATGTAATCAGACCCTATGCGGAGTAAAGTGGTGGTAAACAGGTTCATGAAGCAAATGTTTTAATAAAACTGTTTAAAACTGTCTTGTGCTCAGTCATATGTTTTAAAGTTTAAATAAGGCCTGTTTTACGTATCATAAATATTTCTCTCA
>JAYDZF010000008.1:21071060-21082120 GCA_034509105.1 Microcambeva barbata | reverse complement strand
TCAATCTCTGCCACTGCGGGGATGCTCCACTGTTTGTGTGTAGATCTTTTACCTTCTGCTAGTCTACCAGTTGCTGGGCTAGTAATCAAAAGGTCACTGGTTCACTGCCAAGTTCTCAGTGATGGGCCCATAAGCAAGGTCCTTAATCATCAATATTTTTTCAGAGAACTGTAAATCATTCTGTGTCAGCTAAATGCCAAACGTTAATGTATATGACACATTTGGGTTTTAGCTTTAACTGAAAAAGAATGAAAAATAATTTCATATATTTGGCATTTACTATTTTCAAAGCAACTAGTAATCAAACAATGACATTAAGGGTTGTGATCATGGGCCCAACTGTAGGAACCCGGCATACCATTTTTACACCTTTAACCAAAGTGACCTACAGTACAGCTACAGTATACAGTCTGAGCAATGAGGGTTAAGGGCCTTGCTCAAGGACAGTCCTGAACCTTAACCACTAGGTTACAGCCATTACAATCAACTGGTTGTGGGTTTAACTTCACTTGGGTGACGGAGTCAGTACTTTTTGTTGTAAATACCCCACACATAAGCATTTCTCTGTTGTTGTATTTCAGTGTTTCAGGTGTTTCCCACTTTACTCTGTGATGCTCTGCTTCACTCGACGGTTAAGAATTAGAAGAGATAAACACAGCTGAGCTCAATAAAGTGTGAATTTTTTTCTCACAAGCACACATGGGTCATATGGATGTTGTACAGTTTTCATTCCAATCCAAAGCCCTGATACACCAGGTACCAACAGCATGGCCACTTAACCACATTAACAAGTGAAAAGCCAGAGCACATGGCAGAGATCAGGAGGATAAAGCATGACTTCTGGAGTTTAATGGGGGTGTTTGACACCTCTTTTGTCTTCTAAGTAGTGTCCTGTACCATGTAATTGACCCACTGTGAGTAAAGGATGCTGCAAACACTCACACTTCTGTTATCACCATACCTGCTTCTGCAACTGCGGCCATCTTAAACTGCATAAATTCACTGCATGCTACACCCAGATCGATCTGTGCCCCAGATAACTACACCACAGTAACTGTAAACAGTAGCAACACATGACAATGTGTGCAACCATTTCAACAAAATCTTTAGCAGTTGGGTGTAGTGTTTTTTAGCAGTGTTTTTGTTTTATGACTTTTCATTCAGTCAATTTTTTTATCACTTTATCTATACAGCCGCTCTGAAAGAGTTCATCCCTGGTCAAATTTAGCATGGTATAGTATTGATCATGGACCTATAAGCTGACAACCTCTCTCAGGATTTCACTAGGATGATGGATGCACACGTCTTATACTGTATAAGGACTGTATTGTGGTAATACTGATATTCGTTGAATTTTGATATAATTTGCTACATTTAAGCCTCAGTTTTATGTATATTAGGTCATTATTGATCAAGAAACAGATTTTAATTAAAATATACAGAAACATTATATACACATGGATTAATTCATCATTTTAGCCATTAACCTTTAGGATTATCATGCTTCATCCATCCAGTCAGTGATCAATAATTCTGTTTGACGTTTTCTCCAGGCCAATGTATTTCCCATTTCAACTTAGCTCTACTCTAATTAGTCACTCTGTAAGGCTACCATGTGCTTTGAGCATCTCAGCAGATGAATGAATGAATCCCCCGAGGGTCCCGGTGCTTCCCCGTCTGTCTGTAAGTTTACGGTATCGTGTGTCACTAGGTGCTATAAAGATGTTAAGCAGGACAGATGTTCTTCTAATGCAGGAGCCGTTCAGCTCAGATCAGGTGGACCTTTGTGTTTTTGTCTTGCTAACTTGACAGCTTAGCCATACCTTCCCCCGCCCGACCCCAAACACCAGTGAGAGTCTGCGAGGGACTGTTTGGGGGAGGGGTTGAGGTTGATGGGCAATGATAGTGCGAGTAACAGCTTTAGCTTTGAGTTGCAAAATGACAAGCATTCAGAAACATCACTTCAAAAGTCTTTATTTCACACAACAAGCAAGAAAATCTGCATTTCACAAAAAAGCTTTATTTAAAGTTCCAGTGTAAGCTACCAGCAAATAAATAAAAGTGTCTAACGGTGAACAGTAGAAATATTTAAGTGCGTAAACACAAGAACAAACTATTTTACATTATTTACACATTATATACACAGAGTACTGAGTTACATTCAGACCCTCATGCTAATGCTGGTCGCTAATCACACCATTAGCAAAACTCTCCTGCTGTACAGTACTACACATGCTAGTTGTAACAGGTAACAAACAAGGTCTTAGATTCCACGACTTGTATCTCTTAAAGAAGTAGAAAAATTAGAAATGTCAAAGATTAAATAGGCTGAACAGTAAAAAAAAAACAGCTAAGCATAATAAATTCTTAACAAATCTATACAGTGTAGTTTTCCATTCACAAAAGGGAAAGAGTGTTCACAGGCCAAACAAAATTGGGTATGTAATGTCCAGGATTCAGATTTGCCCCGGGTCCTTACAGAGTTCGACGAGAGTTTGTCATGTTTGCTAGCTCGACAGGACACTCGAGGATTCAGACTCTGTAGATACCGAAGACACGTGGCCTCGCTTTTTGGTCAGGAACTTGTGACTGGATTTGCTGCTGACGCTCAGTGCGCTGCGTGCCGACTTGCTGAACTTGACGCCCAGAAATGCGTACAAGATGGGGTTGAGGCAGCAGTGGAAATACGCCAGAGCTTCAGTCACGATAATCCATCTCTGCAAACTCTGCTCCACGTAGCAGCTCGGCACGGCGACGCCCAGCATGACCAGAGTGTCTACCATGAGGCCGGCGCAGTACGGTAACCAACAAACGAAGAAACACAGGATGAGGATGATGGTCGTCTTCAGCGCTTTACGCTTCAGGACCTGCCCTTTGGATCCTTTGGAAAGTTTGGAAATGATGATGCAGTAGCAGATCAGAATAACCATGCCGGGAAGAACGAATCCGACGATGATGTGCTGGAAACGAAACACTGTCTTCCACACCAGGTTCGACTCCTGAGGGTAAATCCGATCACAGATATCTGTAGCACCGGTCTTCTGGACCTTTGCGAAGACCAGATCGGGAACTGTCAGGAGCATCGCCGGAAGCCAAACCCCCACGTAAATGACACGTTCTGCCAGGAGCTTCCGTGTCGCTTGGCTGTTGGTAGCACGGACGACGGCCAGGTAACGATCCAGGCTAATGAAGGCGAGGATCAGGACACTGCTGTACAGGTTGACGGTGTAGATCATGTTTACGGCGACACACAGAAATCTCCCGAAGAACCAAGAGCTCGTGGCGTCCACCGCCCAGAACGGAAGCGTCAGCACAAACAGCAAGTCGGCCACGGACAGGTGCAGTCTGTATTTATCTGTCATGTTCTTTGTTTTCTTCTGGAAGCCCATGACGAGCACCACAAGTCCGTTACCGATGATGCCCAGGATGAAGATTATCCCATATACAGCAGGAAGGAACTGTTTCTGGAAGTCCTGGTTGACACGGAGATCACAGAACTCCTCCGTCTCCTCAATGATCCCAGAGCCTTCGGTGCTGTTGCCATCGTATTCGAATAACACTGACTGCAAAACCAAAAAAAAAGTTTAAGTTAAGTTAAAGAAACACGAAACTTGAGTTTTGAGTTTGCTTTGACTAGTAAAGAGCGGGAACTTGAATGCGCCCACACACAAGCAGAGTGGCACACATGCACGTACACACGTACATATTACACAACCTAGGAGGCATTCAAACTAAGACAGTAAACCAACTTAGTTTTAACCTATATAATTAAATACACATGTTTTATCTTTAACCTACACCCAACACCAAGTTACCTGAGATGCTAATATTGTCTATAATACGTTAAACATCTAAAGAAAAGATTGCATGGGCAGTTGTAGTCGGGTGGTTAAGGTACTGGACTAGTAAGTTAGAGATCTGTGATTCAAGCCATGCCATTGCCAGATTGCTACAATTGGGTCTTCAAGCAGACCCCTTAAGCCTTATTTGCTTAAATTATGCACAATAAGTACTCTGGATATAAGACTCAGCTAAATGCTGAAAACGTAAACCTTTCATTTATCTATCCAACAACTCAGTCACGTTCCAAATTTTCTTTATTATGTGCCAAGAGGAGCCAGTACATTATTCTCAAGCAATTTACAAGTAAACATTATTCTGCATGAACAAAGAAATATTTAAAGAAATATGATATAATTATATAACACTGTGCTTATAGAAAAAAGCATATCACTATAAAAAACCCCCAGAACAACCAGATTTGAAGGAAGTTTGCATTTCTATTTCTAAGTTAAAATCAAAGCAGCAAGTCGTCTATCATTAAAAAACAAGAATCTTTCATGGACATATAGGTATGAATGGTTCCACCAGGAATTCCAAATTGTGTTTGCACACTGAGTCATTTAATTAATATTAAACTAGTGTTGTGTTATTCATTTGTCATTTTACACCCCAGTCTGCAGACTAAACTCCATTAAAATGTCCAAACCCGAATCTCCAACCAAACTACTGCAGGTAATTGCATCTTTGTTACACTTGCAGCTGTCTGCACTTTGTTTACACTGCAGTAAATAACAAAATAAACAGAAACATTTCACAAATAAAGCCACACTTACATCGTAGAAAGCCATGTTTTATCCTCAGATTTGTCTCTGCATAACCTCATACAATCACAGATCTAACTCAGTTCAGTTCTCAGGTACGAGGCTCGGCAACTGGATATATAATCACAAACCACGCCCACTGTGCGTATCTCATTTACATAATCTAACCCATGTATGGGAGTAGGCGGAGTCATAGTCTGTGTGCAGCGTGGCTCTGAATCCTACAAGACTGAAACAATGCAATAAATAAATAAATGAACGTTCAAATGTGCTTTAAATATCGTGGTTGTCAGGTTTATGTTTCTTGTGTGTAGAATTACACGAATTATGTGGTACTGTTATAACTTTAAACAAACAGTGTGTACAATAAGATGATAAGGTTTATTTTCAGGACGCTCGGACTGCATTTCAAGGTGCGGTTGGTAAACATTACGCAAAACGGTCAATAATCACTTACACCGTGGTAACCCGGATGCGCAATGATTGTGCAAAAAAATAAAAAAAACTAACAGTAATAAGGAGCGCAATAAAGACCCGAATGAACAAACAAACCGTCAATTGCGTCTCATGACCAGTTTCAAATATAAAACAAGATGTCAACCTCATCAACCTCGATGAGACAATTCTAAAGTCTGTTTATGTCGTACTATATAACATACACTAACATACTAACATATATTTAATATTATCATATTGTTATATTATACGTCCTTTTACAAATGGCTGGTCCAGGTCGGGGAGGTTCCAGATTCTCATATTTTTATCGGTTGTTTGTCTTTATTTTGTAATTTTTCAAAAAATATCCGAAAAACGCTCAATATATACATGATCACAAGCAAAAAAGATGTTGACTATGAAAACTGATACATTTTCCCGACTAATGTACCTAAAATTTGCAAACAAGATCATTAAATATTACGAAAAATTCAAGCTAGCTATGAAATTGAACATTTTAAAATCACAAAAGAACTAAATAAAATAAGAAAACTTGATTATTCAAACTCGTTTGTTTGTTTTATTTCACTTAATCACTGGCTTCTCCTGGGTGCATCTTTGGGACCACTAGGGGGGGTCATATCTGTTTTGTGGCCCAGTGGTTTGGAAGCTCTGCACACAGAAATCATTCACGTTAAATTTCTTTGTAGCAAGGTTCATGCCTTCACTCGTAAGGGTAGGTTTAAGATTTCAGAGTGATTATATGGGAGCATGTGCATGTTTCGTCAAATAAGCTTTTTTTGGGCTAGGTAATGATGTTGAATGAGCCTGACCAGGTTAAAGCAGTGATAAAAAAAAAACTAAATTATATCAGTAAATAATAAAGACTGGTTATATATTTATAATATAAAATAAAATTAGAAGAATTGAGTAGAATTTGTTGAACTTTTAACAAACTGGTTCTTGTCAGGAACAAAATTATGGGAATAAATATAAGAACTGAATAAGTACTGCTTCTCCATGCCAATCTGCACAAAATGCAAACGAATGCTCACTGATGGCTCACTGGCTGGACATGCTGCATAACAATAGAGTCTGTCCATATACTAATGGACTATTCGTACGTCACAATAACAAAATATTCAAAACACGTCTCACAGTGATCAGCTACAACACAACAGGCTGCCAAAAGGTGTGGATGAGTCCAACGGCCACCAAGAAAAATCAAACACTCGATTGCTTGTGTTCATAGCAAAGCTTTTGATTATTTAGCTTAACTTTAACTACTTTAACAAAGCTACACCTATTAATCTGGTCCATTTCAACTTTCTTTCCACTAGATATAGCCAAAATAAAGTCAAACAATATGCATCAGCTTATACAACTTACAAAATTACTGAAAAGGCACCATTGTGTTACTGAACAGATGCAGAATAAATTAATGCAGAAAAATCAGTGTATGTTTAATAATCATTAATAAAAAAACTAGAATTTTACATGTACTTATAAGCAACATGTCTTACCTCTGCATTTATTAATACATCTCATTATGCACATTATTTTATATCAATACGGCTCAATTACGGGTTAAGGGCCTTGCTCAAGGTTCTAACAGTGGTAACCTGGTACTGGTGGGGCTTAAACCAGAGACCTTTCAAATAACATATTGCACAATTTATAAGCTATTTTACCTTGTTTTCTTTTAGTTTTTCCTGTTCTTATTTTCTAAAGCATGTTTTAATAATTAATTGTAACTGCAATATGCGTATCAGTGGCTCTAAATCTGTCAATATTTTAAATGTTTTAATGCTTTTATTATCCTGATTTAAAGCACTTTGATTTGCCACTGTGTATGAAAGGTGCTCTACAAATAAACTTGCCTTGCCTCACTAGTCCAATTTCTTAACCACTAGACTATATCTGCCTCATAGTATGTCTGATATTAAAAGTCTTAGAGCAGAGGGTGTGATGGTTGCCCATAGTTTTAAGATCATGCTCAGATGTTCACATACCTTCAGATACTGGGCCTTATTTTAGCAATCTTTAGACGAGCCGTCAACCACACATAGCACAGCTTGATTTAGGGGGTTGCAGTGTCTTTGCTGTCATAATGACAAGTATGTCTTGCACTTACATCTTCGGCATTTAGCAATCCAAAGTGACTTACAGTACAGTTAGAGTATACAATCTGAGCAATGAGGGTTAAGGGCCTCACTCAAGAGCCCAACAGCAGTAATCCGGCAATAATGAGGTGTGACTTTCGGATTACTAGTCCTCTACCCTAAACACTAGGCTTGAAATGCACAAAATGACATGTACTAAAGTTTGTAATTATTCACGGGTGTGTTTTGGGCCAAACATGCAATCGACCAATCATTGTGTCCCTTGCCGTTCTTTGGGAGAGCCAGGTGCGGTCTGACTAGGTGGATTGCTATCTAAGCAGTGCAGACACCTGGACGTGTCCAACGCTTCTCAGCAGAGGAAACTGACCTGCTCATTCCTGCTGTAAAGGTGCAAGAGCAGGTCATTTACAGGAATAGCCAGAATCAATTAAATATTTTTTAGAATTTATTTAATTTATTTCGGTGAAATGAGTCGAACTGTAAATAAAGAATTGTAAAATAAATGGCAAACACTTCATACACAGTGAACAAACAGTGGCAGTGATCAAATAATCCCAAAGCCAGCACTTTAAATTGTCAGAATACAATACAAAGCACATTTCCAGAAAACAGTGCATGCTTTGATGTGCTTTTGATTGAAAGCCCTTTAATGCACTCCTGTAGGCCCGATGTAATCAGCAAGGTCTTTAACCTATAGCCATTGTCCCCTAACAGAATGGTGTAGAATAATGTTATTGTATGTTTTATTCTGTTTATTGTTGATATAACTGCATGTGTTATGGGTTTGTGCACAGCTGTGTGTCCTTGTGTGATGTTTTGTACCTGTGTGCATGGTCGGCTGGTTGTTTTTGGGTGTACCTGCCGTACAGAAGATTTAATTGGTGTTGGATTACCAACTGTAGTCCATCTGTTGATAGGCACCATTAGCTGGAACTCTCTTCCAGTGAAGAGCAGCACAGCAGATGGACTTCAGTCCGTAATTGAACACCTACATACATCATGCACATGGAAGGAGAACCCTAATTATTTCCTCTTTTGACTATAATGCTGAATTTACATGAACAAACACAGGCAGTAGAATGGGCCACACACAAAGCTTTTCATTACGTTCTGACACAAATCTGGACTGGGTCTCAGGAATTGTGCTCATTCAGTCCAACAAGAATGTGTGTGTTTATTTACAATACTCTTTTAATCACTGTGCTGTGAAATCCACATTTTAAACCGCACCGTGCAGTGAACACACACATACACACTAGTGAACTCTAGGGGACAGTGAGCACACAGGCCTGGAGTGGTGGGTAGCTCTATCCACGTGGCCCAGGGAGCAGATAGAGGTTAGGTGCCTTGCTCAAGGGCACTTCAGTCATGACCCGGTCATGACATGTTAAATAAGAAGACCTGACATGATATGTTAAATAAAAAGACCGATGTATCAGGGCTCCAGAACTCGGTGCAGGCCAGTGGAGTTCCTCTGCATGCACAAACCATAAAAGCCTTTAAAAGTCTTTAAAAACATGAATCCAGAATTTCTGGCTCTTGTGGTCCGACAAAGGAACAGTAGTTAACCGGCATGGGCGACCAAGGCTCATCGATGCTTGATCCAAAAGACGATCTACAGTAGCTCAAACTGCTGAAAAAGAACTGCTGGATGCTGCGTCTGATAGAAAGGAGTCAGAATACACAGAGCCGCATGATTTGTGGTATTTTTTTTTAGAAATGAATATCAAACACATGAAAGCTTGATCAAAGTATAGTAAAAGCTGAAGTGACGTTCATTCCTGATGCCTGTGATCTATTTTATAAAAACCCACACACGAACACTCATAAAAATTCCTTCATGTCATCACCGTCCCTCAAACCGCTTTCGGCTAACTCGGTGGGAACATGTATACATTTCTGGCTGCAGGCGGCCGCTCTCTGAACACAATGGAGAACCAGAGCAGACTTTAATAAAAGGCAAACACCAGCCTCTCACGCCCCTCACGCCCCTCGTGTACCTTGGCTGAAGCAGACTGATCAGATATCAAAGAGCTCGGAGCACCAGGGGCTTTGTGTCTGTCGTGTCTCTATGAACGAGATCATTAATCCTACTTTGTAAGGTGGTGCAACGTCGGCCTGGTTCATTTCTTTAAACTTAATACTGTTAACAGTCTGTTGTTTACTTTGATTCTGTACTCTACTGTATCTTTGGTGCAGTCTGAACACAGAATAGAACGTTTAGGGATGGACCTGATACAGGTGTGTGTACACAGGTGAGAGTAGATGATTCACGATTGATCCAGATTCACAAAGACAGTTCAGAGTTGGCAAACATGACATGTTTTTGTTTTTTTTACTGGTTAACAATAGTCCTGGTTGGAAAAGTGTCACTCTTCTGAGAGGGCTTCTCTCACGATGTCTGTGGGAAATGAATGGAACTGATCTTTGATGCTTGAGTGTCCTCCCTCACCAACTAACACTGTTCTCTTGTCCCAGCCCAGTGTTTACTCTTTGTGTGCTATTTTTGGCTGAATTAATTGTTGTAAGTCTTTAAATCTATTGCTCTGTTTGTCTGCGCTCGTGTATGTTTTGTTTGGAGAGTCCTGCTTGTGCTTATTTACATTCTCAGGGTACAACATTATGTACCAAAATATCACCCCCTTTGTGTAAATTTCAAATGCCAGCATTCATCATGGGATGAGAGTGTGCTAGTGCTACAGGCATGGGTAACTTGTACATTATTGAGTAGATAAGCGTTTGGTGCCACATGTTCCACCTTCCAGACAACCAGTTATTATTTTTTGTTAACAATTGTCCCCATCTGGTTGATATAGAGACCCCCCATTATTTTAATGTCTGACTGGTGACCATTACTGTGAAGCTCAGTAGATAAATGGATTTTGTGTTTGTTTTTGTGTACATATTCCGAAAAACACCCCAACACACACACACACACACACACACACACACACACTTAATGTGGAATGAGGAATGCATGAAGATAATCAGAGACGTGATTGAGATCTAGACACCTAGACTACATTCTTTTACTGTCATGTTCTACTTTTCATTCCCACCATTTAGTTTCCTATTCACCCCCACACACTTCCAATTACCTATATAATATTACACACACACACATCCCACACACACTTGGGTGAGTAATTTCGTTGCAGAATTAGTTTTTTTTTTCAGCTCACTGAACAAAAACAAGATAGACCCAAATTAAAATAAATTTACTTTTTAATTTATTTGCTCATTTATTAAACATTATTTTAAACATCATGTTTCACACTCTGGTTACATTCATGAGAGAACAGGTCTTGCTCAAGATTCATCAGTTCAGGTCTTTAATGCCACTCAGTTTCTCTCACTTGCATTATTTTGGGCTGAAAAAAAAACCTTTTCAATAACAACATGTAACAGTTTCTGTTTCAATGCTGTACTGTTATGGGTTGGTTGGTTATGACTACTTGGCTCGATAAGACCTGCACAGAACAACAACCTAAATCCCAGTTAACATTAAAAATTAAAACTCTATAAAGGTGGGTAGGATGGACTTACAGAAATATATAGGCAAGTAGGTAGGTAGTTAGATTGGTAGGTATTGTATGTTGGTATGTATGTCGGTATGAAGGTCGGTCGGTAGGTAGAAGCGTAGTAATGACAGCACACTCTGTTATTAACTGTGAATTCATAGTACAAATACAAAAACATACACATTTACATTTTGAGCAGACACGTTTATCCAAAGTTACTTACATTAGTTACGTTATACAGTCTGAGCAATAAGGGTTAAAGGCCTTGCTCATGGGCCCAACAGCAGCAACCTAGCAGTAGTGAGATTTGAACCGCCTAACCTAGTGGTTAAATATGAAGGATTACTGCAGCAACAATGAGTTACATGGAATCAAAG
>JAYDZF010000008.1:20551703-20564469 GCA_034509105.1 Microcambeva barbata | reverse complement strand
AAGAAACCAATTTTATATTAATGTCCATTATTTTGGCACATGATTGTTAACAAGCTAATTCAACGATATCCACACCTAATTAGTTGACATTGCAAATGTACATAAACTTTTAACTTTCACTGTATTTTTGATTTCTTCCCATTTATATCCAGTATGTTCTTATCAGTTATTTCCTCTTTGTTTCACTTCTAAAATCACATGTGTGACATGTATGGTTTTGCTTTGAATGACATGGTCATACTGACACCCTAAGTCTGACACGAGTGAAGATCTTGTGACTGAATGAGTGTTAAAAACTTCCCCACTTAGTGTTTCTCATCACGACGGTGATCTTCTGCTTTTCTTCTCTCGCAAACATGCAACATCCTTCAACATCAATTACTTCTTCACACATCACAAGTGCACACCAGACCTCTCTTATTCTACATGATTGTACACATCATATGAAGTTTTATGTTAAGTTACTATTTAGAGCGATAAATCCAGGCTTTTTTCAGTTAATATGTAATAGCATCACCTTTGATGGCTATCCTTATTCCGCTGTCATCATTTTTGTGCATCACTATTGAATTTTAACAGCCTGATCTACCAGGACAGAAGCCACAATGACCAGTAAGTCATTACAATTTAATTGCTTTTTATTTAAATATGCTGTAATAGAATATTTAATGTATATTCTCTTTTGTTCTGTTTCTTTTTATAATTTAAACTAAGTAATTAAAAGTAATTAAGAAAGTAATTAGGACTTTTTTACTAAGACTAATTATAGTACTAATTATAATATTTCTAATGAAGAAAGAATTATATTGCATTACAATAGGTATTTTCTTAGTGGGCTAAGATATAAACCCATAAATTTGCTAAAACCACTGTGATAACTTGTTTTATGGTTTTTATATATGACTTATAAAGAATTATAAAGAAGAACAAAACCTATAAAGAATTTTATAACGTACATGTGGCTTGACCTCCTAATTCCTTCTTAGTGCTTTTTATTGCTCATAGCTCTTAACTGGAAGCACATTAAACAGCCATTTTTCTGCCAAAGTTAAAAAAAAATTAAATGGTCATTGTGAAACTTTGTCGAGATAATTAAATCCAATTTAAGAACCAATCTTCACATAGGTTGTTGGACCATTAATTAAACTGTTCACAGCTCACAGAAAGCTTTGCATAATGATGGGCTTCGGCTCAGAAAATACAACAAACAGGTCCTGAATTTACAGAATGACACTTATTTTTGACACAATCTCTAAGCTATTTGATACTGTCAATAATTCTAGGAGATAAAAAAAAGAGTATCCACCCGGAAAGAAACCCATCCTTCAACATTAGCTCAGCAACTTCTAAACTTGGTTTATTTCATTGCAGATTTGAACACCTCTCGCTTGGATTATTCTGAGTTTTTTGACGAATTAAACTACACAGATGGGCCTAACACCACCTTTGTTCCCGATGATATAACCATCCCATGCAAGCCAATCGCCATATCAGATGACATCAACATTGCAGTCTGTGCTTTCTTTATTCAAGTCTTCCTCCTGGCCATTCCAGGGAACCTGGTTGTTGGATGCGTAATCATCTCAAACCGACGGACTCTCTCTCCATCAGACATTTACTTGTTCAATCTTATAATCGCCGACACACTGCTGGCACTCTTCCTTCCCTTCTCGGCCACCTCCGTCATGCTCGGGTGGATCTTCGGTGACTTCATGTGTAAGCTGGTCAGCTTTGTAAAGGAAGCAAACTTCTACACAAGTATTCTCTTCTTGGTTTGCATCAGTGTGGATCGCTACATGGTGATAGTCAGAGCTATGGAGACGCGGAAGGCCCAAAGAATGTGTTGTACCTGGACTGTTTGTATCTTGGTCTGGGTTATGGGAATGCTACTGTCCCTGCCTGCGTTCTACAATAAGGTTTTCACCATCGAAGGCTATGAGGTGCTGATCTGTGCAGAACGGTTTGAATTAGAAAGCTCAGATGAATGGAGGATGGCGACCCGTGTCATGCGTCACCTCCTGGGTTTTATACTCCCACTTGCTGTCATGCTAACATGCTACGGGGTGACAGTGGCCAGGCTGCTACTCACAAGAGGATTCCAACGCCAGAGAGCAATGAAAGTGATTGCAGCAGTGATGATAGCATTTTTACTGTGTTGGATGCCTTTTCATATTGCCACCATGGTTGATACGCTTCTGAGAGCCAAGCTGGTGGAGAATGGCTGTACGGCTCAGAGTGCTGTGAGCTTTGCCATGTTCATCACAGAGAGCCTGGCACTGCTTCACTGCTGCGTAAATCCGGTGCTATATGCCTTTGTGGCTGAGAAGTTCAGAAAAAGGTTATTTCGCATGCTTGGAAAAACAGGAGCCTTGGACAGAGAAGTGCCAATAAGGTCTACCAGAGCCACCTGTCAGATTTCAGAGGGCACATCCAGTTTCCTCTAAGAGCCATCTTTGGTTAATCAGTGGTGTGGAACTGGACAATTCAGAGTCAAAACAGGACACCAGAGAGTGGTGAAAATTATGCCCAGTTAATGGTTTTGTGGGATTACAGCTGTATTAATTCATCCATTCATTTATTCACCTATCCTCAGAAAAATATTTAAGTCAGCAGCCTATTGTAAATGCAAAAATACGTTTTAAAGCTATTTGACATTCTCATTTGTAGGTTACAGTGTATGGGGGGGGGGGGGTTGCTGCAAATATTTTTGGTAAAGTGATGCTTTAAACAAGAGCTAAACATTATTTATCATCTACCTTTAACCAACTATGTATCATTAAAATGTACAGATCTTACAACCAACTCAATAACTGGCAGATTTTGTCCAGAGCTTGACACTGAAGCTTTTCCCTTCTCAATAAAAGGACATATTTATTTAATCTATTACTCTGATTATTTTATTTGGCGAGCAATATAAAAACCCAGGAACTGGTTGGATAACACGTATAGCCAGACGAGCTGCCACCAAGAATGCAAGGTGTCTGGGCAGGGTGTGGGTCTGCTGTAAAGTAAAGACACCTGTTTACTTCCTTTTTGAAGGAATGTTAATAACACATTACTAGCGGTTGTAATGTTGCAAGCCCACATTCAAGAGTTCAGTAGCAGTGGTCACTCAGTGTTAAAGAGAATGTAAGTAAAAATTTTTGTGATCACTGTAAATGAATAGGTAAAACATGCTGTGAATATGCTAGAGGTATTTCCAAAGTGAATGTGATGTATTTATTTTTATATTTTGTATTAAAATCTGGTTGTAAAAGTTATGGGGTTTATGATGTGGTTATTATTATTATTATTATTATTATTGTTATTATTATTATTATTATTATTATTATTATTATTATTATTATTGATTACAGTGAGCCAAACTGAAGTGAATCAATCTTTATAGTGAATGTAAATATAACGTATTTCACATCTGGTTGATGTATGTTAGCCTGTTTAGTATGAACCAGGATGGCCGAGTGGTTAAGGCGTTGGACTTAAGATCCAATGGACACATGTCCTCGTGGGTTCGAACCCCACTCCTGGTAAGACTCCTTTAGAATATTAATTGAAAACCTGGGAATCACATCTTATGTCACAATTAGTTCACTGTTAGTCTATGTGTCAATGTTCTCCGAGGAGGTTTACTCAATGCTTCATTTTAATTGCTAATTCGGGTTAATTCTTTTACATTTTTTTACAAAGTTATTAGCTGGGGAAGGGTCAAACTCTGCGTCATAACTTAATAGCTCAGACTGTATACTGTAGTAATGTAAGTCACTTTGGACAAAGGTGTCTGCTAAATGCTGAAATGTAAAAAAATAAATAAATAACTGTGTGACATTACTTACAGTGTCCAGGAAAGCTGGAAATCTACAATAGCTATGTTAATCCGTTAAGTGTGTACATAGAAACACCATCAAGTATGATTCATAGAAAGAACAAACGTTGCTGTCTACCGGCTGTGTCACCGTGTACGCGACGACGGTCCGTGGCTGCCACCTGCTGGTCGCTGCTTCTTACTGCACATTGAAGGTGAAGCGGATCTTCACTGTAGCTCTCGTATATGTTAATCTCTCTGACGTCTTGTATTTACAAACATCGGTCTTGAAACTGGCTCAAACGACGTTGTTTTATACCTCGACCAGTCAGCAGAGGCCGCTCTTGATTTGGACGTTTTTGGACTTCCCCACTACGACCAGGTTTCTTTTACGGTGTTTTATATTGTGTTTAAATGTTGTTTTATTTTGGTGACAGTTTGAAAATGTAACCAGGATGGCCGAGTGGTTAAGGCGTTGGACTTAAGATCCAATGGACGCATGTCCTCGTGGGTTCGAACCCCACTCCTGGTAAGAATTCTTTAGAATTTACCTGAAACCTTGCAATCACGTCATCACTAGGTGTGGGCCTGTGCTCCAGTAGATCAATGTTCTCCGGTATCAAGGTTTGCGTTCTTTTAAAACTGTTTAATTCTTAGACCTCGCCCTTCTAGCTGGCCAAAAATGACAAAATGGGCCCTGTGAGTCGTACATTATTTAACATGAAATGCTGAAAGTGGACTCTTTTATACCCCGATCGGTCAGCAGAGGCCGCTCTTGCTTTTGACGTTTTTTGACTTCCCACCACGAGGAGGTTTATTTTACAGTGTTTAATATTGTTTTTCAATGTTTTTCAATGTTTACAATCGTTAGCCTTGGCAATGTGAACCAGGATGGCCGAGTGGTTAAGGCGTTGGACTTAAGATCCAATGGACACATGTCTGCGTGGGTTCAAACCCCACTCCTGGTAAGGGTTGTTTATGAAATCTTGGAATCACATATTAGGTCATCTGAATGATTTCCTGGCAATGACTTTTTATGATAGTTCAGCCACTCTAAGCATCGTGGAGAATCCATCACATCCATCACATGGACTGTTTGCTCTCCTGCCATCTTGGAGAAGCATTCGGGCCAACACAACCAGACTGTGTAACAGCTTCATCCCACAAGCCATCAGACTCCTCAACTCTGCATTCTGACACACATGTTCATAATCTGTTGTGAACGAACTGCCTGCATTTCTGCACATTTATGGCAACTTGCACAAATTGCTAAATTTTTGCACTTTAATCCGTTTTATCTCTGCTGCTAAAAACAAAAACAACTGTACACTGCTAACTGTATATTAGAAAATATTTCTACCTCAGGTACCATTTACTCAGTATCATGTACTGACCAACACTCATCTCTAGTCTTGTCCCTAAATTACTTGTTTATGAATGTTGAAATGAAAATGTATCTTTTGTATTGATTTTAGGCCTTCTTGTATTTATTGTATTGTTTTGCACTTTTGTTCTATGTTGCACCGTGGTCCTTGAGGAACGTTGTTTCATTTCAATATGTACCTGTATGTATCTGAAATGACAATAAAGACTCTCTGACTGTCTCTCTGACTTGTTCTGAAATCAACTAGAATATTAAATGATGATTAAATGTTAAATATGCTGTTTTTTATTTATCTTAATGAACACGTGAGCGAGCACATCACAAACCACATTTCTGTTATTTTCCTCTGTTGTAACTGATAACATCATTGCTCGACTGCACGCGACAGGAAGAACTTGGCCATAACCATCATCTGTTTTTTCTGCATGTAAAAGGACTTTATATTGTTAGTGGCACCAGAGGAGCTTTCAGACTGGAGCCACAGCTGGACCTTCAACTGAACTGAGACAATTTATTACACTGGAGTGAAAACTGCAGAATGGTGAGAAAATATAAATGAACAAAACCATTGAATGTTTAGCTTAAGATTTTAGCTTTCATTAATATTTAATTCAGTTCATTGCAATTGGTAAAACTAGATATTGTTGTAATTCTTTTCATGTAAATCTTTTCCTTCATATTTTTTCAAGCGACAAATGAACAAATGATAGATAAAATAAAACATACATAAAATATACATAATTAATAAAAGAAAATGTGTCAAACTAATCCCAGTGTTAAAATTATTTCAAATATTTTCTTTGTGACACATATTTGTTCTGTTTTCCCTGTTTACGCCGTTTGATAGACTAGTTTAAAATGTAAGTGAATTTCTTGGTCATCTCTTGATTATTTGCTTTGCTTCTTCTCTCCCAGTCTAATACATCAACCATTTATGAAGACTTTGGTGATTTGGGTTGGCTACCCACGGCATGTCCCAGTACTGTGGATGAAGTAAATGGCCTAGTGGTGGCAATCAGCTATATCGTCGTCTTCTTCTTTGGATTTCTGGGCAATACAGTAGTGATCTATGTGGTATGGATGATGGAGAAGCACAGAACATCTACAGATGTCTACCTGATGCACCTAGCCGTGGCCGACCTGCTTTTCTCCCTTACCTTACCTTTTTGGGCCATCTACATAAACCAATCGAACTGGGTCTTTGGCACCTTTCTTTGCAAACTGCTGTCGGGTGTCCAAGAAACAGCTTTCTATTGTTGTGTGTTCCTGCTGGCCTGTATTAGCATCGACCGCTATGTAGCTATTGTGAAAGCCACACAGTTTCTCTCCCAAAAGCGCTACGTTGTCAGGCTAGTTTGTGCTTCAGTTTGGGTGGGTGCGATTGCTTTGTCAATTCCTGTTGTGGTTCAAAGAGAAGCACTGATAATGCACAGCTTTGACAACATAACTCAGTGTTATGATAATTTTACAGCTAACACAGCAGACGAAGGGCGTATAGCGTTGCGAGTCCTTCGTCACATCCTGGGCTTCTTTCTTCCTCTCACGTTCATGCTTGTGTGCTATGGCTGCACGGTCGGAACCCTCTTCCATTCCCGTAACAGCCAAAAGCAGAAAGCAATGCGAGTGATTTTGTGTGTGGTGCTGGCTTTTATCATCTGCTGGCTGCCAAACAATGTTGCAGAGCTTCTTGATACACTGATGCGGGGTCAGCTTATCAAGGACACGTGTGAACAGCGAGACAATCTAGAAGTAGCCATGTACATCAGTCAGGCTTTAGCATTTACACACTGTGCCATCAACCCAATTCTCTATGCTTTTGTGGGCAAGAGGTTCAGGAATCATCTGCTCCAACTTCTCTTCAAGAAGGGACTGGTAGACAGAGACATACTCGTCCGATGCCGACTGGGTTCAATCCACAATTCTGGAAGCTCCAGACAGACCTATGTCACAATGTAGAGCATAATGTCATTTGACTCTAAAAACTTTGCTTGGCCTACATGCATTGGGATTCCAATGATCCCCCCATCCCAGCCCCAAATGATAAGATTTGTTGGCCACAGTCCTTAGAATGGGATGATTTGATTCTAGTTGCAGTGTTTGACATGCTGTAGGTTTGTGGACAATCACAAGATGTAACCACCCATCCATCTCACCATTCTCACTTAAACACCAAAATACAGCAACCTGGAGAGCTGAAAAGCATGTTCTTCTCAGAGATGTCATCTGCCCTACTCAGACACATGTTCCATAATTATTGCATTATATTAGTTCCATTACATTCTCCATCCTTTCATCACTGGTTTTCATCACTGGGACTCAGATTCTCTTTCACAACTGGAAAAAAACTTGCAGAGGGTAGATTGGTCATCCAGTGTTGTAAGCCTTTGTGTAAACGAAGCCTTTGTGTAAACGATTCATTTGAACTTAAAATTGTATACACGTGTATCTGTTTTTGTCTTTTGTTTTGTTCTTGTTGACATCATAAATCTGACATGATAATAAAGTCATAGTTCATGTTATATTTTTATTTACATTTTTCACATAAAGTTTAAGGGAAGCTTTTAAAGAACCTGTGATGATGGGGGCATCTATAAAAGAACCATAAAAACAACCTTATCTTGATTGCAGGAAGAGGAAGATTCAGTAGAAAGATAAATTCACTAAATCTGTTTAAACCATCAGGGGCATCAGGATGTTCTTCCATAGACCAACCACATGTCTACCTGACTTAATATATTAGTCCTTAAATTATTAACATGAGTCAAAAGAGGGCATTTTAACTGTACATGTGTATCATTCTGAAAATACTCTGAGATAAGGCCAGGTTCCATAAGTGTTCAGGCCAGCTGTTGGCAGGCCTTCCCTAGAGTAATTAATCCTCAACATCATTATAGTACTTTTTTCAGGATTTTTAAAACAGTTATATTCTAGTCTGTAGTGTAGAATCAATAAGATGAATTAGTGGACACTAACTGACATCTGCATGGGCTCACATCATGTTTGTGTTTCTGCTAAGTTGTATTTATGTTCACCAGTTTGAGTTAAATAGGATACTTTACAGTAACTTCTTTATAGCCTTTGGAACAGAAAGCCTTTGGAACTGCAAAGTTTAATTTCACCCTCATGCTGATGTTATAGGCTTCATCTACTCAGTCAGATTCACTTTAGTTATATAAAATAGAAGATGTGTTAAAAGATATGGAAAAAGAGAATGTACAGAACGACCCATTCTTCTGATACAAACAGAAACAAATCAAAATAAAGTATAACAGTATAATAAGATAGTATTTAAAAATCGCTTTAGACATCCTCAAACAATCCCTGGAAGATAAAAAAAAAACCCTCAATGATCTAAGACCTCAAAAATCTGTGATTTGATAATAATTAATTTAAGACCACTTCTATTGGAAGAGATGTCATGTCCTTCTTTAATACTGAAATTTTTTAACATTAGGGCAACTGATTTCCCAGATAGCAGAGGGACGGTGAATTACGGTTAACATTGATTCAACATCTATTTGCATCCAATGCTACTGCAATAAAGATCTATGTATCTGTGTGAATTAATTTGACCTTGAATACTATCACATTATCTTATTGCGGTACAGCGGTACTTCATCCAATGCACTGTCACTACACAGCAAGAAGGTCCTGGCTTCTATTTCCGATCTAGGTCCTTTCTCTGCAGAGTTTGCATGTTCTCCCTGTGTCCGCGTGGGTTTCCTCCGGGTTCCTCTGTCCAAAGACATGCCACCAGGTCTACTGGAGTGACTGAATTGTCCTGCAGTTACCTGTGATGGACTGGCTCCAGCACCCCTACCCGACCCTAAGGGGGTTTAAGGAAATGAACTGAACAGAATCATTTTAACATCACTCTCTAATTCGACGGCACACGATAGGAATCGGTTTACTCTTGCCGAAACTTGAATTGGTGAGTCGACTCTTTTTGGGAATGATTCTTGATTCCCACCCACAGTGAAACGGATACCGGCATCCTGCAGCTGTGTTTGCATATCGTTCCACTGAATTATAGAGAAACTAAGAGGAGTGGCATCGCTGCTTTTTACATTCATTATTAAACAGGTATGTTGAATTTAAAATGGTTTATTTTATACACATGATGCATTCCCAAATGTTCGGCTAACTATAGCTGTACCTAATTGAACTTTTTATTGCTAGCATTCTAGCTAAGTGAATGGTGTAGCTCAGCTATACGACTAAATAAATGATTACTTACAAACTTCATCAATTGCTATATCTAAATATAAGTAAATTCATCTGGAGTTCATTAATTCGTTAATTCGCTTATTAGTTTTGTGTTTATGCTCTTTTATTACCCAGCTGAGTCTGGTTTTTACACCCGTTTTATGGAGTGTTCCAGTTTTTCTTTTATGATTGGCTGGACTTAGACACTTCACACGCTCTGATTGGTTCAGATGTCACTGTAAACTTCTAGCCAATCTGAACGTAATAGGCGGGGCTTGTCGAAAAATTCAGTTTTATTATTTGGTATAGTAGCATTTTTGTAAACATTTTCTACTCATTGAGCTGCAGAAATACACGAGCTGTATTTGTTAAATTGAATAACAATAGATGTAATAATAAGCAACAGTGACGGTGATAGTAATCGCTTGAAATGAGAAATCTCGTTTCTCCTCCATCAGAACTTTCATCTAGGTTCAGTCTTCCAGCACTCCAAAATCTTGAACCAAATTACTTGGCTTTATGGCACCGATCTGGCTATCCAAGAGAATTAACATATGTTTTATTAAGGTTAGTTCCTTGGTTAGACCATATTCATGTCTTGATCTGATATGGCCATTTCTAAACCAGTGTAGACTTCAACCCAAGCATCATTTAAGTGCACTCAAACTAGCCATATTTATATGGGCACAGAGGTAAAGCTGTAGATGAAATTTCTTCTCATAGAACCTCAAAACCAGTGTAATAAGTCTGTCCAAAGTCGTAGTCACACCAATAAGCCTGCGAGTGGTATAGAGATCACATGGAGCTTAGTATGGTGTTTTGTATGCAACCTCAACACTGACAGGTGATGGAGGTGTCAGAGGGAGCTTCTGGTGATCTGGCTGTACTTGATCAGATGGTTGATGCAAGTGGCAACAGATCGACAAACAGTTACTGGAGATGATTAGACTGTGAGATACAGGGAGAATAATCCAGAAAATAAGACCATTCATAGATGTGACATAGTGACATTTAGACAAACAGATTATACTGACAGTTATCAGTAGTATACATAGTACTTATACTAGTGCAATAAAATGCAGCTGTTCCAAAAACAAAGATTATAAAACAAGCATTTCCTTACACATCCTGCTACCTCCAGGTTTCAGGAACCTACAGTAGACTGGATCAGTGTTTGGTTACTCCACCTTATGTAAACATCTACCTTTGCTTTGTGAAGTTTATGTTCAGATGTCTTACAGACTCGAAATATTCTTGCTAATGATGTTCTAATCTTCATTTCTACTCAGGGTTTCTCATCTAGACAACTGCAATCAACTGGATTAATCTACATTTAAAAAAATCATCAGAAACCGACCATGCTGATATTCCAGGGTGGTATCAAACCCTGGAGGAGAACCCTGCTCTACCTGCTTGCACTAACCTGGCTGGGGTTTATTTATTCAGATGATGATTACTATAAATTACTGGGTATTTCCAGGGAATCGAGTACTCGTGAGATTCGACAGGCCTTCAAGAAGCTTGCACTTACCATGCACCCGGACAAAAATCCAGTGAGTATCGGAATTTAGAACTACTGCAAAATTTAAGGGCAGCAGTCATCTGGTAGGCCAGCATGACTAGTCCAGAAAACTGGACCGCTGACATGGCAGTGTTTGTATTAAGCAGTGATCGATATTGATTTCCATAAAGCCTTACATTGCCCTAAGTTTAAATGATCCAGATGTGCAGAAGTCTTTTTGCTATGTTAAATTCTCCAGATACAAGCCTATGGTTTCTATGAAGCCTATGGAGATTTGTATGTTTCATATCATCAAGTTTGGGTGTCACTTTGGAAGTTTCTCTTGATGTTTTTCCATGTGTATGGCTCTCCTTTTCTTTGTCTGTACATCTTTCCATCTGGACATCCCTCTCTCTAAATGTCCTTTTCTGTCCCTTGTGTATGTTTCTCTGTATGCCTTTGTCTCTCATTCTCTATTTCAGTGCATTTCGGTGCAGATCAGGTCTGTAGATGTTGCATTCTGTTCATTTCTGCCCCTTTCCTCCATTTGTCTGTGATCAGATTTTGTCATTAATCTGACACAATGATAAACCAGTAGATATTTCAGTTCCTTTTTATTAATTACTCCTGTAAGAACCGAACACTGAACATGTCTAAGACTGTGTATTACATTTGCCTGTTCTGTTGCACCCCTAGAATGATGCAACAGCACACGACAAGTTTTTAAAAATCAACCGAGCCTATGAGGTACTCAAAGACGAAGACCTGAGGAAAAAATATGACAAATATGGGGAAAAGGGACTGCAGGATGAGCAGCAGGGAGGCCGATATGAAAGCTGGAACTACTACAGATACGATTTTGGTAAGTTCACTGCTCTGCTGTCTGCCTGCCAGTAGGGGTTCATAACACACATGAAGGATGTCAAAAGAAATGTTTGCCTAAAATGAATATACGTTGTATCAGGTAGTTCTGGATTGGCATATCAGAAACCTTTATTAGAATTTTGTTCTGGTCTGTGTTTTACAGGTATTTATGATGACGATTCAGAAGTCATTACACTGGACAGAGGAGACTTTGGTAAGGAAGAGCCTGTTCTTGCTTATATTGCTTGTTTCTCTGTTTGTAAATTAGTCTGACAAAGTTTCCGTTCATCCGTTCACACATCACTCTGTCCAGGGACAGTGGTAGCCTGTTGAGATCTTGAGCAAGACCCTTAACTCTGTCTGCTCCAGGGGCACCGTACAATGGCTGACCCTGTGCTCTGACCCCAGCTTTTATCTGTATATGTGTATTGACAAATAAAGGCATTATTCTTATTCTTCATCTTAGGTTACCAATATTGGCCTTATTGCTTAATTCTTGGTCGTCTAGGATTTACCACCAACACCTTGTTTTGTTTCTACGTTGGAAATGCATGTTTAGCTGTTCGACTTTCAGTCGTGGACAAAAATAAGAGACCACTTCAAAGTTATCAAGTTTTTTTTAGATTTACAATTTCTGTGTTTGACCAAAATGAGAAGAATTTTTCTATTTTATTATAATTCTTATTCTAGTTTGCAAAATAAAACATGCCTCACGTGCAGGTTGAGGGTTCAAATCCTGGCTTTACCAAGCAGCCACATGCGAACCCTTGGATTTCAAACCAGCTAGGAGATGTTGAGAGAATCTCAATTAGCATGAGTAAACACTCACTGAGCACTTAATTAGGAACACCTATGTGATACATACATTTACTGATTATTTTAAGCTACATCTGTCATATTGATACTCTTTGGGATATTCGGTCATCAGTTAGTAATTGTAAAACTTCTAAAAGGTTTATCTGCCTGGTATGTGTTGCTGTAATTATTTTGTTGTTTATTGGCATTATTA
>JAYDZF010000008.1:20405679-20415955 GCA_034509105.1 Microcambeva barbata | reverse complement strand
ACACATTTCAAGGATCAATGAATAGATTACTTTTCTGCTAGTGGTGCTCCAGCCAACATGGTCTGATTAACGGTGATTGCATTAGCATAAATAAATTCAGAAGTGTTTAGTTAATCATACTTTGCTAAATTTAAATTAAATAAATAAAAAAAATATGGCTTTGATTAAAGGATGAAAAATGCTGCGGACCGGTTGAAGGTGATGCGATATTAGTAGTATGTTTCCCACCTTGCGTAGTGCACTTTTATGGAACGTTCCATTTAATGTCCATGTGGTCGTGTAAGAAAATCGACTTTTCAAAGAATTGTGAAGGTTGGTACAACAGCATCTCTGGATAAATGCCTATGGTTTTAAATATTGTGGGGTTTTTTTATCAGACCCTCTTGTCCTTCCTTCCTCTCACTCTCCGTTCATTCACTTTCTATAGAAATCCGTCCCTGCAAAGCCATTTTCTGTACCCAGGGAGCGTGTGTTGCCATGACAACATTTTTATCAAGCCAGTGCGTGAATGTGAATTTTGTGTCACTGTCTTTCTATTGTGGATTCTTTTATTTATTAGCACAATAGCTTTGGATGGAACAATGGACTAATTTGTGCCTTCATTATCCTGTGTGTGTGTGTGTGTGTGTGTGACAAAACAGAACAATTAAAAGTTATAGTAGCATTTTCACTTATTTAATGATCTTTCAGAACATTTCACACCAGTGCACACAGAACCATCTTGTTTCAGATACAATCAAATACAGATTGTAGAATATAGAATGCATGATGATATTATTGTTTCCCAGAAGTTTCAATGGACAACAGTCTGTATCAGACAATGTGACTTGACCATCATATTTCTGTGCTCATTAGCTGTACAGTAAGTATTTCTCAGCTCAGCAAGTTGCTAATCTGCCCATTTCCAGACGTGCTGGTTTAATGGAGGAAACGAGCTGTTTTGTTCCTGAGCTAATAGAACATAATGAAGCTGTTTTACCCTGTGTAATCCAATAGACAGCCATCTTACAGGAGGACATTATTCACACTCAATGTACTTATGTCCTGTAACACAGGGAGTCATAAAAGTTGGGTCTGACTTCCCTGAAACAATCCCTGAAAGATCTCAGCACTTTTAAGGTTAGTGGGTAGCTCTATCACCTGGGATCCTGGGGTTGATCCCCAGGTGGGGCGGTCCAGGTCTTTTCTGTGTGGAGTTTGCATGTGTGTATGGGTTTACTCCAGGTGCTGAGGTTTCATCTCAAATTTAAAAAACATGCAGGCGAGGTGAATTGGAGATACAAACTTGAGTACTGATGAAACTTGTGTAATGAATGAATGCTTTCTGTCAGGAATGTAACCTAAGTGTAAAACATTACGTTAAAATCCCATAGAAACAAACTCGGCACTTAATGTAATGCCAAAGTAATTCCTAGGATTGTTGTAATATCGTCTTCTACTGTCTGGTTGTTGCATTGGTACGGTGTTGGAGAAATACTGAGAGAGGAGACTAAACCAGCCTCTAATGCTACAGACTAGTAGGAGTAGGGTTTTAGACCAGCATATTATGTATGTACAGATTTAGATTGTGAAGAGAACTGGAGTGGACCAAGAACTGAACCCTGGGGAACTCCTGTAGTAAGATTGTGAGGTGATAAAACAGTCTTGCAGCAAGACAGAACAATAACTATTTTGTGCCTTTACCACAGAGACAAAACAAAACTTTCAAAATTGACTGAAATCAGAGACATGAACTTTATTGCAAAGATGTTGTTGGCGGTTAAACCTTCAAGATGTTGTAATAAGTCATAAAAATCTTCTTGCCAGGCATCACATTTCAATGGTATATAAATCAGAAAAATGGCTATATCCTTACACCTTCTTTTATAGGAACCTTGAAGTATTTTACTTTAATGCTTGGGTTTGCTTTAGTCTTTTGATCAAATAACAGATGAGAGATTAGACATTCTCCTCTGAGACTTTTTTTTACCTGAGGAACTGAGTTAAATGGTATTTAATTTCGTTTAATTTCGTTTTCATTTCAGGTCATCCTGCTCTCAGATAGCATGTTGTGTAATGGTGTATGTTGTGCCTCTCCAGGGAAAGGTCACCTGGAAAAAGGAAATTTCCTTTTGCCGAGGATGAAGCCGTTGCACTGACAGAGATGTCGCAGGTGTTTGCTGTGCCTCTGTAGCATTTTCATTTCAAGTGTTGTTTATGCAAGTACGAGAACTTCACCTCTACCGTGCCTGCAACCTGTTACCAACCAATCATCCTCGCAAGATCTCCAAGGCTATCTCCTGCTTTCTCTCAAAAGGATGCTCTGTGTGTGTGTGTGTGTGTGTGCCTGTGAGGGGGGTGTTGCCTCCCCGACTGAGCCCATCTGCTCACTGCCTGAATCTGGTCGACTTGGAAACCATAGCTATGAAGTCTCGAGCAGCACCAGGCTCTCTCAGTGTGGATGTGTCCGGGCACATATCTCTGTGAGAGGAGCGCATGTTTAGCGGGGATATGAACGTGTCATTCGGGGAGTCAGATACATACGCGTCATAAGGACGAGAGAAGGAGCGAGCGAGGAACGCGAGAGCGCCAGAGGAACAGAGTGAGAGGTGGAAATCTTGTGATGGATCCTCGGTGAGCTGAGCTGCAGTTCCGGTCCGGGCGAGAAAAAGAGAGAGAGAGCCAGTCAACAGAACGACGTGAGGGAGGGAGTCCGTGTGTACAGGACCTTTCTGCGACGACGCGTGTATAAGTGCGTGTGTGTGTGTGTGAGAGAGTGAGTGCACGCTCTCACTCATTCACTCACACAGCGTAAGTGCCGATGCTCTGTGGTGTCGGTGGATTGTAGGATGGACGTCGTGCTCTGAGGACGACCAGCATCCACACACACATGCTCAACCTGCTCGGGCTGCCACCTGCTGAGTTCTGTACAACATAGGATACATACCACACACACACATACACACACATACACTGTCTTTATCATACACACTGCCATACTCGTATAGACCTGCGCACCTGTGCAAGAATGGATACGGTACCTAACGATACGGACGGACTGGAAAACCACTCCATGAAGTACAGCAGGAATGAGCAGACGGAAAAAATGTGGACGCGACTCAAAGGAATGTAAGTTTGCTCCAAGTTTGGTGTTCTCTGAGTGCAGGAGTGGATTTGGAAGTCTGTGTTTTCGACTGTGTTTTGCATGCTACAGTTTATTCTCAATGGTCATCAATGCAAGTCTCGTAGAATGCCATACACCCTCATGTTGCTATGACATGAAGGGACTCTAAGACCTCTCTAAAATATCACCTCATTTTTTTTATTAGCAGTGTTTTCATTTATTTATTATATATTTTTTATTTTCTTTGGATTATATTTGCGTCAAATTGCTTCACCCTTTTCTGGGTCATGGTAAGTCAGTTCCGTGCATGAGTTAGGAAACCCCATCTGACAGGGCAACAATTCATTGTAAAGGATCGTACGCTTGCTCACACACATACTTTGAGGTGGAAGGAAATCGGAGTACCTAGAAAAAAGCCATGTAACATGAAAAGAGCTTTAGTGGGTAGAGCTTTGGATTATCAGTTGATAGACACGTAGTTGGAGTCCACATCTTCTAAGAACAAGCTGAGATATGTGAAGAAAGAGTTTTATAGTACCTATATAGGACCTATAAAGGGATTCAATCTAAACTCCTCACCGAAACAACAAATATCTTCACTTTTTTTAAACAAGGATTTGTAAATTAACCGAAAATTCAAGCAAGTCGGGATTATGAGACTTACTTGGCACTTGAAGTTCAAATCAGCTACCTTCTGATCTCTAGTCTGGTGCCTTAACAACTGAACTACTGTCGGCAGATATAAAAATACTTCCTTGCCTCCTCTACTGTTTGTTAAAAGCATCAGCAGGATTGACAGGAGAACACGAAAAGAACACCATAATTCTACGTTTGTGGTGTGGTTCGCTGTAGGAAGTCTCATCCGGCAGGTTTAAAGAAGCATCTTATGGCTTTACAAGTGTCACAGGCGTCTGCTCACCACAAAGCACAAGAGAGTTGAATATACCCAGACTGTAAAATGCCCAAAAAATGGTGATCGACAATCCCAGTGTGGGAAAGCGTGTTGCCCTCCAGAAAGAGGCGGCGGTCTGAATGATATGGCTGAAAGCATGTCGACACCTGACTGTCAGCTTGTTGGACATTCCTTTTTAAATGCATGGGCAATAATGTAGACCACCACCCCCTGCCTCGCCACAACATCTCATGTTTACATCGATGACAGCTTCTACTCTTCTAAAAAATATATGTTTTTTAAGGTTTTGAATAAGTGAGGGTCATGATGATGGGCACAGGCATGATGAAAGAAGAAAAGGGTTCGGACTGTTGGCACAAATGGTCAGCCGCCAACGCCTGAACTCAATAATTACACACTCCTTCTAATGTTTCGATTCAAATGTTTCAGCAGTTGCTTACCATGTAATAAATGAATTAAATAAAGCAAACCATATGCTTCCCACTTTGCAACCAGAGTTTCTGACCTCGGCCCAGCCAAACAGCTTTGGAATGAAACTTTCTTCCCCAACATCAGTTCCCCACCTTTCAATACTGACAATGCAATGAAGGAGGATCATACATTTACTTTTTTACCTAATGGTGTCTCACCAGTAGCAGTGACTAGCAACATCCAGAACTCTGGATTTGGGGCCCCTAAACGTTTATGAGCCCATAACTCAGAGTCACACTTGTAATGTTAAGGTTTAAACACAGTCACATACACTCACAATCTTAAACTCAAACACTCATGGTTAGCAGGTTTAAATATTAAATATTATGACAGTGTGTTAAATAAATTGGTGCAGTGACTGGAGTGGGACCTCATCTGTGTGTAAACGTCTAGAGTTAACTGAGGACACACACACAAGTCCATTTCACACATTCAGGTTCACCACATAGAAATTGTAGGTTATGTTGGTTGTATTGGATGTACGATGCAGTAGCACTAGGGGATTGAACCCCATACCATTACATATGTTCATTATTTACTTTTCACCGATCCTACAAGCCAAAACACCTGAACTTGATCCTTAGACAGGGTGTCCACATACGTTTATACAAAAAAATAATACAAGTAATCAAGTTTTGATCCAGTTGAACTGTATGTTGTGATCACTGGACTTCCCTCAGTCAGGATTATTTAAACATGCACCATGTCTCCCTGAGTCTGATCTAATTATTTGTTGTTGTTGTTTTTCAGGCAGAAGTACAAAACCACGTCTCAGAGGTAAGAACGTCACGCTCATCCTTTGGGGGTTTGTGCTACAGTAGCTCAAACAATCCAAGTGTGAAATCGATGATAAATGCATGGTACAAACTGGCAGAGAGAAATGGCTGTAGTGCTGGCTTTTTATTGGCCACTTCTAAGTGCTGCCATTCTCGTGTCCCACAGTTTTTTAAAAGCAATCATGCAATCTGAGAGCTGTGATGATACATGAACGTACCTTCAATTATGTTACGTGATCTAGCACAGAGGCTCGGTTGCCATTGACACCGAGGTGTGTTGAGGATATCTTTGGTGCATAATGGGAAGCTGACATTTGGTTGCTGGTATTTCAGAGGAGTGAAGAGGTCTCGAATATAGCTCTAATGAAATGGCACAGGGTGAATGTGCTTGTTTAGGTTTTAAAATGTCGTCTCTATTGCATGTACGTCCGTAAATATCCTATTTTCTACCTTCGATTCACACTTAATCACCTACAATGACAAAAAAGAAACAAACGTGTTGAGTTTTTTTTTTGTTTTTCCCACTGGGACTCTCTCAGTTTGCATATTGAGCCTCTGTAAACTGCTACCTGCTGAACATCTCCATCGATATTCAATAGGGTTTAAATCTGAGCTTTAACTAGACCACTTAGACATTCAGAGACTTTCCTTTTATCCAGACTGGGATTGTGGGTCTGTGCTTCATATCTTTGTATTGTTGTAAAGTGAACCATCACCCTGAGTCTGTGAGTATGAGAAAATTTCTCTGTATTTGACAACATTCACCTGCCCCATTCTTAACAGTTTACAGCTTTTCTGCTGCTTTCATGTGTCCTCAGAACATGATGCTGCCACCAGCACATTTTACAATTGGGTTTACAGTAGCCAGATGTGTGGGCCCGCTGGCAAATGTTTATATTCAGTGTCAATACATTTTTAACATTTAATTTAATTTGTGTATAAATCAATAACACCTTTAATGTTTATTGTAGACACTGTGTGCTTGAATGGCCTTTCTGCTGTCCATATCTGTCTCCTATCGAAAGTGTACTGCACATCACAGACAGGAGAATAAGAAATTGCAGACCATGGACTGTTTGGCATCTTAAATCTTGAATCAATCAAAAATGGAGAAAAAATCATTTCAAACCTGGTCTGTTCAATAAATCAGCAAATCATTTATTCTTTTATTTTATTGAACTGTTCTGCGAATGTTTCATTTTAAAGGAATGAAGATACTAACTTTCTTTGTTCTTCAATTCGTTTATCCACTAGAGGCCCCCATAAACTGTTCCATCAAAACCATGGCCAGCTTTATGAGCCTTCTCTACTAACAAGTCAGCTTGTTAAAAAGGCAATATTTCAACTATATTTCTTTTTTTAATAGACACTTATACTGTTTTTTTGTGTCTCACTCTTGGCAAAGACAAAAAAGATTAACATTTTCTGGCCATTGATCTCATATGAAGGGCTTTGAATATCCGTTGTCACTCCATTATTACAATTTTTTGAGAAAAAAAATGCATGCAATCTATATGTAGATGTCCAAACTCCTCATGAGGTAGCATAATTTACCCGTGCCTCATGAACCCTGTATTATTATTAAAATGGCTATTACTATGATCATTATTATTGAGTTTATTATCAGCTTTTGGTTGAGCATTGTTCTGCTCCAGGTGGAGTTTTTAAATTTTTTTTACATTTTTCTTTCTTTCCTTTTTTTAATCTTCTTCCTCGCCGATTAGCCTGCTCTCTTTTAATGCTGACGCCTTTTAATCAGATGTCTAGACTCTTTTATCTTGTGTTATGGAAATGTGTGGAGTGGAAAAGAATCCACTCTAGACATGGGCTGCACCAGTTTGTGGGTGGGATGCTGCTTGTTCATCACAGCTTCTGGCTTTTCCTTATGTTGCCTTTTTCCGACAACACTCGAGCTCCATCTTGAGATGTTTTGACAAGCAGTTCTCAGTTCTGCACTTTGTTCTCTTGTCCACTTTTCAATTGCAGAATAGACGAGATAATCATCGTTATTCATTTCAACAGTCAGTGGTCAAAATGTTACGCCTGGTTGGTGTAATGGCTGCATTATTGTTCACTAGTTTGTGTTTATCTCCACTTGGTTTGTAATTGAAAAATCAACCGGATGTTTTGGCCGCTTCCTCCAGGATCATCTCCACTCACAAAAACATCAGGCATCATTGTGTGAGCAAGCAAATGAAAGTTTTTATTGTGCATTGCTGCTCCTGCTTTAGAGTCGCCATGTGATTACTGGATAAATGGATCCTGCTCACACTGGCTGTGATTAGATGTGTGTGTTGGAGAGTGCTAGAAACAAAAGTAAACAGAAGTGACACAATGGAATGACCGTTCACTTTTGATGATGCAAGATATTAATCATTTAACTGAATAGTCACATTGCTCTTTGCTTTCCTTAGACAAACATTGGTGGTGAAGTTAAACATACAGAAACAAAGGACCTAAGCATGGCGCCATCACTTCCACATCCATTCTTGTTCAAGCTCCACCACTGCTTGTTGCCACTGTTTGATCCTTGTGCAAAACTGTAGTCGCATGGTATAAAATGTGGAAAAATGTTGAATCGATTTGTTCACAGTTAATCACTGCTCATGAAACCCTGATTTGTGTGTCGACCCTGTTAGATATCAGCACTGGGGGACTGGGAAATATTTACTTTTTTTGCTAAAGTAGCTGTGTCCTGGCAGTCCTCCGAGTGTGACAGGACAAAGGACGCTTCATTTAGCTCTGCAATTTGTGAACGTTGTCATGGAAAAAAAGATAGGTGCAGATTCATTTCTCCTCTCAACCAAGATGGTGAGTGAGAGGCACCACTGGGAAAGTGATTATAATGTTTTTATTTCCCCTAATACTTTTATTTTCCTGATGTTTGGGTTGACCTTTGGATTATTGATTGAGTGTTGGTAAGTAGTTACTGTTACAATTGTTGAATGGGTTGCATCGTCTAATCACAGCAAGGAGGTCCTGGGTCTGATCCTTCATTTGAGGTCTTTACTCTTTGGAGTTTGCATGTTCTCACCGTGGCTGTGTGGGGAAACTCCAGTTTCCTCCCTCAGTCCAAAAACATGCATGTGAGGTCAATTGGAGATACTAAATTGTCCATGAATGTGATTGATATAAACTTGTGAACTGATAAAATGTGTGTAACGAATAATTGTGTGTCTGTCATGTATGTAACCAAAGTGTAAAACATGACATTAAAACCCTAATGAACAGACAAACAAGATCACCCCTGTGCCAGTCATTTACATTTACAGCTTTTTGCAGACGCCTTTATCCAAATGGACTTACAGTACAGTTACAGTATACAGTCTGAGCAAAGAGGGCCTTGCTCAAGGGCCCAACAGCAGCAACCTGGCTGTGGTGAAGTTTGAACCAGTTCAGTCAGATTAAAAGTCCTGAAACCCAATCACTAGGCCACAGCTGACCCTCATGTAAACCTTTTTGATTTCCAGAGGTACAGGAACGGTCCTTTACCATGCAGCGTGCAATAACCTGATTGCCATGAATACACCTGAACTCACTTGTCAGTGAGGTGATAATGGGGTGTTGACATACTTTATGCATCATGGTGTATGTGTGGAAGGTTCTTGAATGAAGGTTCTTTCAATGTACACTTAGCTGGTTAAGCTGATGAAGATCGAGAGCCACATTGCCGGACATTATTCGAGTGTCAGAAGGTTGAAGTCAAATTCTTAATTAGCACATTATTCTTAACATGCTGCTAATTAGCCTGTCGGCTTCTATTAAGATTGGAAACGCCCGAGACGACAGATCGTTTTTCCTTCAGGTGCTTGAATGCAGGATCACATTGTGTCTGATCAACGAGAGAGTGAATCACAGCCAGCGAATTTGTTTTTGAGTGAAATAATTTTTTTAAATCAAGAATAGAATCAGACGTGTTCGACATTTAGTAATGTTCATTAGGGACTGCAGTCCGAATAACATTATTTGATATGTCTGGTTTAAAAACAAAACTCCAGTGGTCGACACCTTAACCTCACTTAACACTTTTGGCGTGCATTGGAGTGTTACTGTAAGCCAGGACTTTATGTTGTCAGGGTTGTTCTCCCATCAACTCTGAATTGAAACATTTTCAATTCCCTACTCTACCGACACTGGCTCAACTCCTGATCTGATCAAGGACAGTCAGATCAGCACACAATCTGTGACTGATTCTTATCACCTGCCAGTGTTGGGTTCCTACTCAGAGCTGAATCCTGAGCACAGAGCTCTGAGCAATGGGGGGGAAGTAGTGTGTCTGCTAGCAGTTGATCAATATCCTTTAAGATTCGCATGTGTCCAACCATCAACACTTACAAGAAGTGCTGCAAACACTCATCTCATCAAATTTTAGGATAATAAGTCATGTTCTCCCCATGTCTGGTTTCCTCCCACAGACCAAAAACAAGCAGCCAGTAGTCAGTTTGATGACCTGGAGCTTCCAATGATCTTCTCTGTCACTGGAGTTGAGAAGTATTGAGCTTTAATGATGAGTTACAGCATATATTGTAGACTGTGAAGTAGATCTCCACATTCTTCATCTCTCAAAGAAACCAAAACCTTTGATTCTGGAATTCTTTTCCATCTCGCAATTCATTCACGACTTGTCCAAGCATTTCCACAAAGTTCAAAACTCTTCTCCAACCGAACAGCAGCACTACACCTTCAGCCTTCTTATTAATGTGTTGTTAGATCCTTGTGATGACTGTGAAGTTACTCTGCATGTACAGCATTGGAGCGGATCCACGAACATGAGAACAGTTCAGGATCATTAAAGACGACTGTTAAGGAACGGGTAAATGTCACTGTTGTTTTACAGCCCCGCTTTTAAACTGGCTCTGAGTTTATTTAGAATGACATCAGGCTCTGCTGGAAGCCAAAACCCAGTTTATGACTTGCACATGATGCAGCGTAGAAAATACCATCAATAAACATGTCAGAAAATGATCAGACTGCACACACACACACACACACACACACACATGCTAATTCTGA
>JAYDZF010000008.1:20354077-20364611 GCA_034509105.1 Microcambeva barbata | reverse complement strand
ACATCAGTATTAGGGTGTAATACTCCATCAGTGTGTGTGTGTGTGTGTGTGTGTGTAACATCAGTATTAGGATGTAATACTCCATCAGTGTGTGTGTGTGTGTGTGTAACATCAGTATTAGGGTGTAATACTCCATCAGTGTGTGTGTGTGTGTGTGTGTGTGTGTGTGTGTGTGTGTGTGTGTGTGTGTGTGTAACATCAGTATTAGGATGTAATACTCCATCAGTGTGTGTGTGAGTGTAATAAATATGTGTGCATGTACCTTTATAGATATATATTTCTAATATTTCGTATTACACTATAGAAGTGTGTGTACCTCTCATGGTGGGTGGTGTGTAGACGCTGGTCTTCCTCTGTGCTGGAGAAACTGGGTTCTGGCATTATCAGTGGAAATTTAAAACAAAAAAACAAGGTGTGAGACAGAGTGTCTACTTTCACTGCCACTCTATTTACAGCCAGCAATCGATCAGAAAAAAAGCATCAGATCTGGTTTCACACCAGAGCATTCTGGGTAAACGTTTTTAGCAGCATTGGCCTTACGAGTGATATTAAAGTGAACGCTGGATCTAAGTGCAGATTTATAAAGGTAATCTAACAGGTTGATCTAACAGAGATCCAGGGACATGTTCCCAACCAACCTTAAGGCTCAGAATAAGCAACTCAGTCCCAAAAAGCTTTGAAGGTGCTGCTCAGAAACCTTCACACCTCCTGTAGATACTCCATAATAAAAGAATGTGTCGAAACCTGACATGATGCTTTTGGGTTTTGCTACAGATACCAACACCACCCCCTCCCCCATGCATACACACACAAAATGACATAGCCAATGAGGGCTGGATGTACACCTGACCGATTTGAAACCTTGATCTGAAAGTAGTGGACCACATTCATAATTTTATTAACTTTTTTTCTGCACATATACACTGTTATTAAACACTCACCTCTCCCTGACTGCTCGATGACTGTCTATCATCTAAAAGTCAGAGGCAAAAGAGGCAAAAATGAGATTAATTTATATTTCTTTATTTATATGAGCCATACCCTCAGAAACACTGGTTCGACACAAATATATAGCTGTATCATAGTTACAGCACTTACTTTATATTTTTAACACCTAGAGCTTCAGGACAAGTTTCAAAACCATCACAAAGTTCCATCGTGGCGCCTGAGTTGGCTAATCAATGTGCTAGTGTGATGCATTTACAGAAAGAACTTTCTAGATGCTTTCACAAAAGACTCTTGTGTCCGGCTATTAACACAAATAAGGATACAAATTCTTATTGGATAACATCCAACAGAAATGCTCCTTCCTCTGCAGCCATATTGGTTAATAACACCAGACTGGAAAACTGTGTTTCCCCTCTTTTATTCAGCAGCCTCCACTCCACCAAAGCTAACACTGAGATCCACAGATAACACGGCTGCTAATACTCTTTCTTAAATCCAAATAAACTTCTCAATCATCGTGAATTCCAGCTTCATCAAGCTTACAATCACTATAGACAAAGATGTCATTATTCAGCTTGGGTTACATCTGACCTTTTGGAACAATTTCTTGGGTTCTCTTTTAGACTTTGAGTAAAAGGCCAACGGTCCTAGTTTCCCTGTGGGTGCGGTCAAACTAACCTTATTTACATGAGCACAGGGAAGTCACCAACTGTTGTCGATCACGATCACTCATGGAATCATGACAATTTAAATAAAGAATATTAGTTCATGCCAAATGACACAGAAAAACCCAACAATGAAGTTAATTCGTGTTGCAGCTTGCATGTTTTTTCAAATGTTACACACTAACTGCATCCATTATTACAGCAATATTTTAATTACATAGAAACAACAACAATCTGTAGGCCTTTTCAGTTTGTACTCAGGGCTTTCAGTACATCTTGTCTCCAGATGAAGGCACTAAATAATGATTATTGTACTCAACTGTGCACGCATAGCTGGAGATTTGAAACATTCCTCCTTTCAAAAATGATCAGTACTTCAAAATCACAAACATTTGTGGCATGTCTTGTGTATCGGAAAGGTCTAAAGTACAAGGTCAGTACACGAGGAATTCGTTTAATTCATTTAAAATGTGAAACTGCTACTACTGTTTTATTAAATCTCTTAACTAGTAATCAGAAGGTGACTGGTTTCAAGTCCCACCTTTTCCCACCTGCTACTGTTGGGTCACTGAACAACACTCAGTAATGATCACCATGTCATGTACCAAAATAATAATAATAAACAACCCTAACCTAATGGGGGATTACATATCCCCATTTTTATTATGAATAGGGAGAGGGGCGTCTTTTTTAGCCTCAGCACATGCCATCCACATTGTCTGTGCATGTCTCTGCAGAGGGTCTCACTATGCTCTCTGTATTCCTTCACTGTCTTTAGTGCCTAGACGAGACAGTAGGTGTCACTTTTGCTGTCCCAATCTGTGTTGGTGCTGAGACTCATAACGCAAATCTTCACAGTGGACATAAAGTACCTGAGTCACACTTGTGCCCTTGTATATTACATACATACACAGAAAATATGTTGCTTGAGTCAAGAAGTAACTTGATTATAATCCCTGTGCATCATTTCATGTAAAAAACAAGTACATTGTAATACTCCCTATTTATCTGATTTAAAGCAATTAACTGAAGTGACATCACATGATACAGATTGGTTAAACGCAGTAACTGCTTTATTTGCATCATTTAGCAGACACAATCATCCAAAGTAACTCACAATTCCTACTCAATAAAAACTCACCAGTTGAGATTTCTATAAAAAATACCCAGAACAAATTCAGTACACAAAGTTCCACAACATCCACATGTGGGCTTCTATTTGTATGACATCACCACCTCAGCCAAACATGAAGAAGTCATTACACACAGGAGGTAATTACACAAGCCCCAGTAAAGCCAGCCAGCACTTTCAGAGTGGTTTATTCCAACCTGCACCCCCAGCAATAAGCTCCGGCTCCGATGCTGGACATCATGCCAACCATTTGACGCACGTTAGCGGCTCCTCAGAAAGCTTTCGTTGTATGCCACCAGAGACACGTTTTTACGGACGCACTGAAATGCCAAACACACAAAGACGTTTCTGTAGTGTGAATGGTGCACTGTTTATCCTCAGCTCCCACCTACGCCCCTGCCATTACTCCCCACCAAAACCACACACACTAACCACCATACCAACCACAACACTAACACGCTGAAGACATGGATCATGTGTCACGGTCGTTTTAATGATTTCAGTGATTCATTCAGTCAATCTTTTCTCAGACTGAATAAAAGAGTGGTTAATATTATTGACTAGAAAAAAGGGTCAACCACTGTGGGGTCCTTGAGCTCTTACCTTCAATATATTGGTTCACAATTGTACGTTGATTTGAAAAAAAAAAGAAACATCTGATAAAAATTCAAACCTCAGTGATGTTCTCATTGTTTAAGTTATTGGGTCAGTATTGGAAAGCCCTACCACTACACCAATAAACCAAGTAAACCCCTACACCTTTAAGAGCAATTTGTACTATTTTATTACAAATTTTGAGTACTAGATACATCTTCGCACTGTACTTATACAGTATTTAATGGATTGATAGCAAAGGTTTTACACCGAATGCCCTTCCTCTTACACCCCCCCCTACATTCGGGCTTGGGGCACTACAATGGCCTCTTTTATGCCTCCCAAAAGCTAGATACGTTTAGGACAATTCAGTGTCTCCAGTTAACCTGAGTATTTTTGGACCATGTGAGGAAACCAGAGCGATGCCAGGGCTGGCTGAGCTTAGAGGCTCTTCAGACACCTTAGGTGGCCTAATGTAGGTTTGTGGAGCTTTGTAATATGCAACAGATATTATCAGTTTATGCTGTTTTGATGGGTCCACCTCACTATGTCCGGTTACTTCAAGTACGATCTGCAGTGGAAATACAAGGAATAGAGCATGATTGTGTTTTGGTTCCCCACGGGACTGTGCTTGGTTCTCCTTTTTCCATATGGTGACGCAACAGGAGGCTGTTTGTGCAGATGTCAGAATTTTGTTATGTTGCCACATACAGAGTCAGCTGGACCAACTGGACCAAAGTTCTACTTCAGCTAAAGTGTAGATCAAAATATTTTAAATCTCTCCAACCACACCGAGAGATCTAATCCCTAAAAACGGAATCTATAGAGAATGCCAAACATCTGCAGATAGTTAGAATAGTTCTAATACATATTCAGATAAGCAAAAGGTTTTTATGAAAGAAGACATTCAAAAATGATAAAAAACTCTTTAAACATGAAAGTCCGAAGTCTCAGAGTTCACTATGTGCTAATCTTCAGTTTAGCTTGTTTGAAAGCTGGAGGCAAAACACAGGATCAATGCAGGATAAGTCAGTGTGTGGCTCTGGAGCCGAGAGGTTTAAAAGTCTTGCTCAAAATGATCCAAATATCTAATCCAAAAGTATAAAACAAAAACGATGACAAATGTCTCAGGAGAACAAAGGCATTAATATTTGAACACACAGCTACAGGGAAGTATCCAAATTTGTTTAAATCTGCAGTTAGACAAACAAGTGCCACAAACCTACAGGTCCGGGTACAAAGTCTGTAAATGTTTGTATATCTCTCATGCAAAGGGTCAAAAAATGTGTTGTTTCTGCTACATAGTACAACCTGAAACCTTATCAAAGTAGCTACTGAGAAACTGAAACCTTTCAGAATCTCTCACTGTCACAACAAATTGGAAAAAAAATGTTCCAGGAAAAGAACTACAAAGACGATATATAAAATACTAACAAATCTCAGCTAGACTACATCAAAAATGTTTAAAATGGATTTCAAAAGAGTAACAAAGCAGAAAAGTGAACATTTGGAGAAACATCTCTTTTATTTTACCCTTGTACTGTTCATAGCCAAACGAAAAAAATCTGTGACATCTTTATAAATGTCCCTGATGGATAATGATAATTTTACAAATGTCAAAACAAAAACTAAACAATGTCATGAAATCTTCACTAATCTTCAGCCATTTGATCAACCCTGAAAGCTCATCTGACCTCGGCACATTTCACTCAAACTTTACCACAAGCACATTATCTCATCTTCAAGGTGATCCATTTTTCCAAGGCCTGATAAAACAATCTCTATCATGAATATTATCGTTGTTCCTGTGTCAACGATTCTGACATAGTGGGGCTTATTTACAAAAATAATAAAGTAAACACTAAGGGCTAACACAACCCGACATGAGATTTGGTTTTGCTGATCCATTAGAGTGGCATGATGAGATACTTGTTTTTTATTTTTCTGTCTAACATGGATGAAATTGAAAAAGAGTTCAGAGGCAAATAAGAAAGAATGTAATAAATTGAATTAAAAAAAGACATGCTACTGGTCTGATTGAAGACACGGAATTGTCCTGTACCCAAGATAAACTGGCATCCCCTCCAGGGTGTTACCATGTGCCTTGCACCCATTGAAGAGCTGGGATAGACTCCAGCACCCCTCCGTGACCCTAATTAGGATAAGGGGTTAAAAACAATGAACTGAACTGAACTGAGCTTCTTTCCAAAGTGACCATAACAGTACAAGCAATTAAGAAAGTTAAAAGCCTTGATTAGGGGACAAAAGGCTAACATGCCTATGATGTGACTTGAACCAGCAACCTTCTGATCTTCATCCCTGTACATTTAATTCCAGGCTGCAAATTTGTAATTTATATTTTATAATACTGAGCCGGCTTTTCCATTTTATTAGGTACAACCTTCTGGTACATACATTCATTGATATTTGTGTATGAAAGATACACCTACCATACAGAGGGACCTTGTGGGCATTCAAGTACCGTGTGTAGCCCATTTACATTTAGTGAGTCCCATACTGTCCACCTACAAGCAGTAATAACATGGTACCTGTATGTGTTCCTGATAAAGATGCTACTACATTAAATCAGGACTTAATAATGCTGCATCTGCTGAACTACCAGGATAACTTCTACTACTCGGTCAGGCTGAGAAGAATCCACCACTCATCTGTTCAGATGGAGTCCCTCGTATGGAAAATGCAACAGCTGGGCAACAGTCAGTACATGTATTGTCATGGCATCCGTATGTTTTGTAGGTGTAGCTTATAAAGTTAATGTATTAAGTTCAATGAATTCACCTTGGCAATACGATTATGCCGATTAAACAATTTAATTTTCACCACCATGTTGCTGCAACAGTGACTTTGACATCCGTATGAATACAGAGAGAGCAAATAAAGAATCACGGCCTTTGATACCTGTTTCTGTTCTGTGCAACCATTCAAATACATAAGAGTGAACATCACCAACAACATGCAACCAAAAATAATTTAAATAAAATATTATTGACAGATTCTTTGAGAGTTTTGAGAGATTTGAGCCTGTGTGTGTGAATGTTATTAACCTTGACCAAGTGTACTCCAGATGTCCAGACATGTAGTACCTGAGTACACACTCACTACAGATAAGTGTAATTGTGTTTCAGTGTGTTTCCAACAAGCGTAAAATATTACCTGACGCATTAGGGTCATTATAGATGACGAGGGTTGCTGGAGTCGGTCTTCTTTTACGTATCTGTAGAGCACAGAAAGAGAAATCAAAATGTGTTTATGTGTGCTGACAGGGGCAGAACTGGCACTCTTCATATCTACAACCCCGAACCCTGTAACCCTCAGTTCTGAATGTGTGAAACATCACCACCTTAATAACACCCTTCACACTACAACACTGTCAGTTGGTCATTTAAGCTGTTGAGGTGAAAGTAAAAGAAAATAATGATACAAATAAAAAACAAACTAAACAAAGCTCCAGCAAGTAAAAGCATTGACTTACAGAAAGTTGTTTCTACAGAAACACTGAAGCATTAAGTTAATTATGACTAGCAGGGGAGTCATGAAGATGGAAACAAATTGGCAAACCATAAACAACTCTGGGATTAGCTAACTAAAATGGAAAGGATTAGGAAATTTTATCAAGGGAGCCAACTGTCTACTACTCATGTCATTAAGAACAAAGAAGAAATGGATAAGAAATGGATAAGAAATGTCATCTGGGCCGTTACTGGATACAGTGCTGTGAATCATAAATAGACATCAATCGGGTTTCATGCACAGCCATTCAAGATTACAGTCATTATGGATAAACAACAGATGCCAGCAAAAAAAAACTAACAAAGTTTTATGATGACGTTGAAAAAAACTGGCAACCAAGTTGAAACAATCTGCTGATTGTGGGAGAAAGCTGAAAATGAGACAAGGAAGAAACAGCCGGACAAAAAGTCTTAACATTTGGACACAACCAGAGGGACTTTGTAGAAGACATATCAACCACACTCTTGCACCGAGAGGGAAAACTGTATTAAAAACTGATAGTGGAACAGACCACAAAGGTCTAATGTGCAAGGTCAGACAAGCTGAGAAACAAAAACAATCAAACCACCGACTTTCAAAATATGACCTGGAGATCAGACCACCTGTATTAAAGGAAAACATCAGATGCCTGGCATAACTGACCGAACCAGTGGAGCTAAAAAGAGAAAAAAAAGGGTGGAAGAAAGAGGAGAAAGAAATACAATTGGATGGTGATGATAGAGCGGAGAGTTTTCTGCCAGGAGTTCCAGTCCTACTTCTCTAGGTTACAGTGAGCAAGTTGAAATGCCTAATCTGTCTGTCAATATGTTTAAATAACTACAAAAGTGGTTTTCGCCATATGCTTATGGAATTCACAGCAGCCATGAGCACTTCACCGACCACTTGAAATATTTTTCTATACCCTAGAGATCAGCTTAAACATCATAAATTGAAATAGCAAGTATCTGGCAACATTACACTAACTGTAGGGAATATTTATAGCAAACATCTCACATCCTAGCAACTACCGAGAACCCCATAGAAAACACCTAGCATCACCCCTGCCACTAGCTAGCAAGTTGGTATCTGGTTATTCCAACTCAATGACTCAAAACAATCCTCTCAGAAGCACCACAGTATCACATATCAGTGGCAATTTCTCCAAGACTGCAAGGGAAGCTCAGCTTCTTCTAAAATATAAAGAATAAATGGTGAAATATGTACAGTTGTATTAACATTTCATTCACTATAATGGATATAATGGGTTCATTCAGAACTCAGCTACTTATCACAGATCTACTGACTCTCTAAGCGTCTATTCACTTCAACTGGACTGCATGGAACATTTTTTTTCATTGCTTTGAAACTCCTGCTCATTAGTAAAAATGCCACGCCCCCGGACACTGACCGTCTTTGGGGGTGAATGGAGCTATGAGCGGGTCTAAAAGAGAAGCTTCAAGATGATTGGTGGATCAGTTAAAAGTCTGAATACCATTATGATTGACAGCTATTTTGAGATCCACACCATCACTTAATCACTGGAAGCTTCAGTCCCATCACAGATTTTGAGTGAAGTCGAAAACCAAACTCCAACCCATTTTCTTTTTATTTGCTTGGTGAAAATACTCGACCATTTCCATGGTTCATTGTGTTAATAAAACATACATAGTATCGCTGACTATGGAACGGAAGGCAGAATTTATGTTTAAACAAATTTTATGAGGCAAGTCGACAATGAGCCGCTGCAATCTATACAACATATAACATGGGACGGAAGGCCATTACTGAGCTCTTCGAAGCAACAAATTTTACTAACAATGTCTGTGTAGGCTCAAGAAACCCACCCATGTGTTGTACAATTAATCATTTCTCACGTTCAACCATTTCTTTAAGTTGGCACCCCAGCTCTACGGTCAGTATACCCATAGTCCTTCTATAGCGTCTCTTATGTACATTTAAAGCTCTATAATAACGTCTTTATGTCTCTCTGCAGTGATCAGATACCCAGGATCCATTTCTAACTCATTCTTTGTGTGAATTAGATCAGATGCTGTCTTCTCTAATGGATCTCTAGCTCAGCACAGACCATGCCAGAACTCACTGACCAGGCTGGCATCATCATGAAATCAGCAAAGTGTGTTATTACTCTGCAGCAGCAACAGCAGCAGCAGCATTTCAGCTTTTGTACAGCATCTGTATTTCACACTCTGAAAGGTGAAGAACCTCACAGAGACTGTAACACAACCCCACTACACCAGATCACACCTACATACATCATGCTGTCTGCTGCTGTTCACTTCTGGATACATACGCATGTAACAGGAAACATTTCACGTCAGGATTATAAAACCCTCAAAGTATTTAATTATTATTAACATTATTAGTAAAATTAATAATATACCTATTATTGGCAACCACCACATTAACAATGATAATAAAGTAACACTTAAAGTAAACTCGACCATTGACATATCTTAAAAAATTAAAAGACAAAATACATATTTAAATGAGTTTTAAAAGGCTCATCAGTCAGTATCTACTGCCAGTAGGAAGCCAATGCATTAAAGTTCACCAGACCATTTCAAGCTGTCAGTCAAATGGCCAAGATAGAAATCAGCTGTTGTTGCAGAAACATCTATGCATGCATAATTGTAGTTTTAAAGGCAGCATATTATATTTGGGGGCTGATACCTGCTTATATTTGTTTTTTTATTGCTCTGAACAAGAAGCCATTCGTCCCTGTTCTTTAAACACAAACTTACTCATTCACTCAAACCCAGAGGTAACTTTGGTTCCTCAAAACCACCCACTATTACATTTTGGAAAGCCCAAGAAGCAAACCAAGCTAAGACTAAGATTTATACCCAGGACCCCTGGAGCTATGCAGCATAAACCATTATGAGTACAGAACTAATAAACTGTAATGAGAACTGAAATGTTTCACCTAGAGTGATAAACCGAGTGCATTATACTGAATATATGGAAAGGTATCTGAACTCACGTGTTCTGCTGCCTGAGGGTCCAGATGGCTCTGAAACAGTGGTACAGCAAACTGGATCTTCTTAGGGCTGTTGGGCTCCATGGTGCTGAAGTGAACGACTGGACTGAGAATGAAAGAGTGAATGAGAGAGAGTGAGATAGAGAAAAGGACAAAGAGCAGCTGTTTGGTCCTACAGGCTCTTCACTTACCCCCCTCCGTATGAGTATGCCAATGATTAGTGTCTGTCCAGGACCGCCCGCCTTCTCCTGTTTCACAACCACTCAGGGAGAGAGAGAGAGAGAGAGAGAGAGAGAGAGAGGGAGAGATTAAAAAGAGTGTATGTATTGAATAAGAGAGTGTCTGTAGGTGTATGACGTAAGAGAGAGCAAGATGAAAAAAAGAGAGGAACAAAGTACTTTAGTGTGTTTTCTGATGTTTGTATGTTTTTGTTTGTTTTTTAATTATGGTAAATTTTTCTATTGTATATTGTTTGTATAGTTGTTTATTTTATTTTACTGTTTTATTGCATTTTTAGCAAATCGAATGTCCACATTTTTCATGCCATTAAAGATGTGTTTGAGTTGAGTGTGTGAGAGGGTTATGAGAGTGTACATGATGGTGTGCAGGAGAGTGTGTGAGAGGGTTATGAGAGTGTACATGATGGTGTGCAGGAGAGTGTGTGAGAGGGTTATGAGAGTGTACATG
>JAYDZF010000008.1:20221307-20232822 GCA_034509105.1 Microcambeva barbata | reverse complement strand
AACCTCCAAGTCATTGGGTTCTCCACCAGAACTTCAGGTTGCTCTTTTCAAATCTCTTCTCTGTACCAGCATCTACATAAGAGCATCATGCTAATTAGTTCAGTTCATTGTCTTCAATCCCTTATCCTAATGCCAGGGAGCTGGAGCCAATCCCAGCTCTTCAATGGTAACACCCTACATGGGGCACCAGTCCATCACACGTACCTACAGGACTATTCAGTGTCTCCAATCAACCTGGTAGCAACGTGGACACAGGAAAAACAGAAAGGACCTAGATCACCCACCCAGGGATCGAACCCAAGACCTTCTCGCTTTGAGTGCTACCCACTAAGCCACCATGCCGCCCTATGGTAATCACATGGACCAAAATATAAAGTCAGCAGTCACCAGAGAGAAATTGTTTGAGTTTTTTCTCGCTCAGAAGTTTTCATGGCTCTGAATTTCTCTTCAGCGTTTCAGTTCGAACGTTCCACTGGATCTGGCAGGCGACGCCTCGCTTTGGAGTCTCGTGGAATTTTGTCACTGAAAGTGTTGGAAGATTTTACCATTCGCTGCGGTGTGAGAATCAAACTCGGAAAACATCACAGCGGGTTTGCAGTTATCCAAGGTGTCTGACTAAAGAGGAAAAAAATCCGAGCCGCCATCGACACGTCGCTAAAGCTTCAGAGAGAGAAAAGCTCTCATTGTTTGATTTTTTTTTAATCCTTGGCGTTTTCCTGGAGAGGAAATGTTTCATTGCGCTCTCTCACATCCCCCGCTTCAACTCACCCGACCACCCACACACACATTATCTCTCCATCTCCACAAGCTTAATTAACCTCTGAAGAATTAAGTTTGAAAAGGTAACATCGCACATTTTTTATTAATAGATCATAACTCATTAATTACGCCGGTAATCTCGCTGTTCTGACCCGTCTAATGGAACGCTTCTATTTCAGACGCAGCGCTCTCAGGGTCGCGGGTGCGAGACGTACACACCCTCGGCCTGCATTCACATGCGAGCGTCTGAGTGTTTGCGAGGCACGGTGGGCAGGTTTGAAAGGTGTCGCTTATGCCACCGTGCCACTCATCACGCTCGCACATTAATGTTAATGATCATCACCTCGGAGCGAAATGTCGCATTCGTACCCGGGACTTCCAGAGACCCCCTTCCGGCTGAGATCTCATTATCCAGCCCAAACGACATAAAATTAGGAAAACACAATAAACCCGGCATGCCACCAGCTTTCAGGTGGAGGATTCAGACCTTGATTGTGAATTGTTCTGCAGATTTTGAATAGGAATAGAACAGCAATGCACCTTGTGGTCAAAAGTAGGTGAAGTTTAAGTGTTTTCAGTACATGTAGGAAAGCATTATATGTTTGAATGACACAATGCTAGTTAGGTAAGGTTTAAGTGAAGTGATGGCTCAGTGATTAAGGTACTGGACTGGTTATCTGAAGATCGCTGGTTCAAGTCTCAGCACCACTGTTGAGCAAGGCCCTTAACCCGCAATTGCTCAAAATTGTGTTCAGCCATTAATGTAAGTCGCTTTGGATTAAAGTGTCTGCTAAATGCTAACTTATAAGTCGGCGACTTAAAATAATCCTCAAGAGTTAGACAGCTGTCAATGTAGACAGTAAGTCAGCTCACTGTTTTCAATAACACCTATAGAAATTAATTGGGAACTTTTAATAATAAAATATGTCCCAATTTTCTCCCTAATCTAGTCATATCCAAAACACTAAAATGGCACATTAGCCAACTAAAAGTGTTTTTGTCAGTGCAGGACCAAGCCAGATCAGGTTTCTCTCTCTCATCACTGATACACTTATGGCCTCTGCCGGTTGATCGATGAGTGTGTCGCTCTGTACACAGTGCTAATTCTCATTCACACTCAAAATGCAGGTGGATAAATGAACACGGCCGCTAACCACATGTCGGAGGGGGAGTGACTTTTCCTCAGTCAGAACTGGACAGATTGGGAATAATAAACTTGGGAAGTAAAAGGGTTTTTAAAAAGCATGAATAGAATAAACAACAGACAATAGTTGTTCATGTGGGCACCCAGCGTAATCTTTTTCTTGTTTTTTTTTTTTATCACTGATTTAACACCATGAGATCCAGCTTCCTGGAACCACTGGACACTGTGTAGTCACACACCCCAGACCTGACTCCTGGACAGTTCATCATGTGGCCTTGGCTATCTCCTCGACATAGCCAACCCTGTTTGTATTTCGAAACCTGACTGGCCGATATCAATAGTAAGATTTAGCAGCGGTTGAGCTATACTGATTCACCCATATCATTAAATTTATTAGGGAGCAAACTTTTACAATAATTGTATGACTTTTTATGATCATATATTCCTCCTTCTTCTCCTTCTGGACCAGAAACAGCTACAGACTAGGATGCATATTGTATATAAACATAATTACCAATCTCACATTGACGTGTAATTACAGCCAGTCACATGACGGACGTCTGAAGTTATTTCAGACTCTCTCTCTCTGTCCTTCAGTGTGGTGTGTGTAGGCGGTGATGGCTCAGTAGCTGAAGCAGCACAAGGTTTGTTACTCCGTGCACAGACGGAAGCTCACAGAGACACGCACTCCGACATCAAGCCTGTCCCAGCAACACTTCCTCTGGGTGTGATCCCAGCAGGTAGGGGTCACTGTTTGTTCCTTTGAAAACAAAAACACACAAAATGAGAGTTTTTTTCTACAATGCTTAGCGAAGAGCCTTCCCCAAACTGTTGCCTTAAAGCTGACAACATGAATTTAGGTCGTTTTCATAATTATTGTGTATAGCACCCAAGGCCACTAGGATGCACAAACCAGTCTATTGTATCGATGGTCCCAAGCTCATATAAATAGGGATGGTTGTGTCAGGAAGAGCATACAGTGTAAAACTCAATGATGCAGATCACGATATGTTGTTGCGACTCTTAAAAGGAACAGTCGGAAGGACTGGGGCCTAGTGGTTAGGGTACTGGACTAGTCATCCAAAAGCCGCCGGTTCAAGCCCCACCTCTGCTAGGTTGCTGCTGTTGGGCCCTTGAGCAAGGCCCTTAACCCTCATTGCTCAGACTCTATAATGTAACTACTGTAAGTTGCTTTGGATAAAGGCACCTGCTCAATGCTGAACATGTAAATGCAAGTATTCACTCACATAATTTTATTTTACATTTAATGATGTGGAACCTTCACCAACCTTCACAAATTGCCTTTCACCCCCAGGCTTGGTCTTAAAATACAGACATTCACTTGGAAGCAATTGACAAGAGCTAAATTGTGAGAAAAATGGAGCAGCACAGACACGTCGGTAGTAAACCCGTGTTAACGAGGGCTCACTGAACATTCTCTGAAATGTTAAATCATTCACAGGTTTCAATTGCTCGATAATTACCCAGAGTTCCTCTGAACCTTCTTTCACACATTCACCTGTCATCATGATTTAGACTGAACAGGTAGTGAGGTCCCTCTGGAAGAAACAAACAGTTTTGCGAAAAGCATAAGTGTGTGTGTGTGTGTGTGTGTGTGTGTTACTCTCCAGCTCTTCTGTTGAAGTCACATACATTCACATGGCTTTGTGGGTAATATATCTCACCTCCTTGTCCAGGTCTGAGACGATCATCATATCCATCCAGGATGCACGTGAAAAAAAAGTGCAGAAGGATTTTAATGTCATGTTTTACACTTTTTGTTACATCCATGGTTGTATCAGTACACAAGTTTATATCAAACACAATCATGGACAATTTGGTTTACTTCACTTGTATGTTTTTGGACTTTGGGAAAGAGGTCCTGGACCGCCCCACCTTGGGATCAAACCCAGGATGTCCAGTACCGGACCAACTGAACCACATCTTTAGGTTATTTTAGGCCCTAGCTGGATTGAAAGCAGTGTTATGATAAGACTAAAGAAAGGAATCAATGTGAAGAAGAATAGTTCTATTTCAAAGATTTATTACATGTCCACGGATTTATTTGATTGATTGAGGGCTCGAACAGCTCACGTGAAGGAGCTCCTGCTCATTCTTTTCTGTCTTGGCCTTTAAGAAGCGAAATCGTTTTCCTGACCGCAACACAGAGTCAAGTATTGGCAAGCCTGAGGTCCTTTACTACCCTACTATCGGCGTAGATTAGATTGGCAACTTTACAATGTAGATCACATCATCAAACAAGACACAAAACATTAAAGAACTCTGAGCCCGACAAACAATTAATGACTCATTTTTCTCCATTATAGACCATGATGGATCTAACTGGTCCTCAACCTTTTTTAGATGTGAAACGCAATTTCACCCCCCACATTATTTTCCTCACGTTTTATGACAACGCATGCTTAACCATTGAATGTCAAAATAAGTGCGCCAGAAAACTACTGAAAATCTCATGATGACCACATGACCACTACTGAACCATAACTTACATTAACTTGGGCGTGTGATGAAGTGCTTGCTGGATTGAAAGCAGCATTATGATAGAACTTGAGGAAGGACTCGAGGCGAAGAGGAATATGAATAAACCGGATTTTAATCTGGATCTGGGGGGGTCTTTAACCTTTCTTATATATTCCACATTACCACACGACTGCAGAATACACATCGAATATTAATCCCCTCTATATAACCGAGTCATAATCATGTTCCAACAAAACCCCCACATTATTTTCCCCACGCTAGATGAACACATAAAATGACTCTTGCGGCCCAATTAAGAGCTGCGTCTCATATACGCCGCTCCCTATGTAGCCCGTAATGCGTAAAGCACAGCCTTCTAATTAATTCGCCGGCTCCTAAGGGTTTCCGCGGGACTGTTAATTTCTTTGATATTCCAGGCAAAGAACCAACAATTTTTTGACGAGGCTCTGAGACATGCTTGACTAGCGAGTCGTTACGTGGCGTTCATCTGCGCGGATGGGGGGGAGACATTAACAGCCTTATGAATATTCATGCCGTCTGCTTAATTAAGTTAATTGTTCTGCAGAAGTGCTCGCACTTCCAAGGACATTTTTTTTCTCCTCCTCCTTTCACTTCACCCTCCCTCTCCACTCCCTCTCTTTCTCTGTCTTTCACTTGCTGTCTGTCTGGCTCTCTCACTTACAAACCCCCCGCTTCCCCCACTGCTCAGGAATGGGGACTGATAATATATGGACGCAGTCGTGATGTTGGCACAGACTCCAGCGATGTTATTCCTTTCTTTCTTTCAGAAAGATGAAATATAGAACCACAGCACACGACGTTCACACAAAAAACATTTCACCAGACAATGGCACAAAAACAATCACTGAACGGCTGGTAATAAAGACGCTTTTGTTTCCTGAAGATCTCAGGTGGACATCGAGCAGCAATAAGTCCAAAGAACAATGACATCCTTTTATAAAATGATTGTTTTAGTGTTTCGATCATGTGACATCAGGTGCAGTGAACCTGTGGAGATAATTGCGGGTGATACATTTGTGGGGGGGGGAAGTAAGAGACCACTACAAAATTTTATTTTTCTTAATTGTGTTGGACCAAAACGAACAACATTGTTTTATTCTGTTAACTAGAATAAGAATTCTAATAGAATAGAACAATACCACTCATGGTGGTCAAACACATAAACAGATATTGTAAATTTTTTAAAAAGTTAATTTCAAGTGGTCTCTTTTTTCCACGACTGTATATGAGCAAATTTACCATAGTCTGCTCGGTGCACCTTGACCTCCGACCCCTGCCCATAACTTTCCCAGGGGGAACATTTACTAACTAAACTGCAAATGCACCAAGGACTTTTTACTGAGTTTAACACATCCAGACCTGGAGCATTTAAGATTTGTTATGTCAGAAAAAGAACATCCAACAGAAAAACAGATCAGGTGAGGTAAATAACAATAACACTTTGAGTAAAGTCCATGCATGTTGAACAGATTTCTTTTCAAGAAAGGTGATTAAATAGTAAAATAATGCTTATCAGTGCCGTACAATCAATATTTCTTATGTGGCCCAGTGTCAAATTTAGTTGCCCATCCCTGTCTTGTTGGGACCATGCAGCAGCAGTCCATCTTAGGGCTTCTTTGGTAAACTATTTGACCACTATTGTACATCTGGTACATTTTACATTTACTAAGGACAGTGTAGCCTTCAGTCCCTGTACGACAATCTTCATTTGTTTTTCCTCTGGATGATCATGTGGAGTGGGATACCTTAATGGGTGGAGGTTATTAAGCAGCAAGTGAGCATTTTATCCTCAAGGCTGACGTCAGAAGAATGGGTGAGCGTTAGAATTTGAGCGGGTTTGACGAGGGATGGATTGTGACGGTTAAATGACTACAGTGGTCAGTATCTATCATAAGTGGTCCAAGGAAGGAACAGTGGTAAACCGGCAACAGGGTCATGGGAGACCAAGGCTCAATGGGGAGTAAAGTGCACATGGGGGGAGAACGCTGCACAATATTAAGAAGGTGGTCATAATGTTATGCCTGATCTGTGGATCTACGGCGATCAGATGAGCTTATCTGACCCCTTTGATCTGATCAAACAGACAACTTGACTACCGGACCAAGCATCTCCTAACCTGATGAGCTGAGCCTGCTCTGCACAAACACACTCACTCATACACACCTGTTCTCCCTCACTCATACACACACAGATACGGAGCTGCACGGCTGATAGCATTAGCTGATAAGACTTAAAATGAAAGCTCGGTAACAGACCGAGTGTGCTTTAATGATTAACTTCACCTCAGTGCTGGTGTATCCGCACCGACACACACCGCAGGTAATCGTGTGTTTGAGCTCGACGGATTGCCAGGTGTGGCAGAACCAAAACACTCCAGAGAAACGTGGACGACACCGGCGGGACGTTTCTCTGTACAAATGACTCTTTACACACACATTAATCCCACTGTCACCCCCACACATTTATTACAAGCACAACAAACTATATTACATGATATGCAACTATATTATACACCGATATATATTTGTTTCTCAGTAAAACACTTCATCAGGATAAATACTAATAACATTGATGCAGTAGTTTAATTTTCATTTCCCACTGTTCATTAAAACATTTGTGTTCTCTTCATGTGAGTCTGGTTTTATTGATGCTTATCAACCTGCTTTGTTAAATCAGTGTTAATGATGTTAAATCAAGTAAGGTGATATACAAATATATAACAATTTGAAAACTTCCCAACCTTAATATCTTCCTTCAAGTAAATTATATTAAAAATCGGAAAGACACATCAATTTTTTTTTCAAGTTGGACACTTTTAAAGAATATTTGCAGTCTTCAATTTGACACCCTTGCTATATATTAATATGTGTGTGTACATCCCTTTTTACATTTACATTTTCAGCAATTAGCAGTTACAGTGTACTGTTTGAGCAATGAGGGTCAAGGGCCTTGCTCAAGGGCCCAACATCAGCAGCCTGGCAGTGGTGAGGTTTGAACCCGGCGACCTTCAGATTACTAGTCCTGTACCCTAAACACTAGGCTATGGCCTTTTTAAAGACTTTTTTGAACTTGTGGGATGGAACCAGATCAACCAGAAGCAATCAATGCAGAAACACTGCAGAACATGCAAATTCAGTGCTACATGGAGTCTTGGCGTCCAGCTGGGGAACCGAACCAAGGCCCATCTTGCTACACACTGCACCAATCTTCTGAGTTTATTTACATGTGAGTTTATTTGTGTTGATCAGGTTCTGCTGATGTGGTCGCCTGTTCTGTTCAAGGCATCAGACACCCAGTAACTGCAGCGCTGCACATCATCATGGGTATGTACCCTCACTCATGCTTACATCATCACCCGAGTTATTTATCTAGTTATTATTTCAGAAGGATGAAATAAGGAAGTATATTCCCAGACAACAATAGCACAAAAGAGGGTCCAAATCTAGGCTCTGTTAGGCTAAACTTAAAAAAAGACCCTAAACCCTGTCTGCTCCAGGGGTGCAGTACGATGGCTGACCATTGCTCTGACCCCAGAGTTCAAACAAGCTGGTACATGAAAAGAAAAACGTTTTTAGAGATTCATACAAGTATCCATCGTCCAGCTTTTTGTCATGTAGATTGTGATGGTCCAAATCATCATTTCCATAAACACTTGCATATTAGAAAAGTGACTTGAACCCAGACAGAACATGCTAAATTCCTCACATAGATTTACTTTGATCTTGGTTAGTGTGTTTCTTAATCAGGGTTTCTCCATCTGTCTCACTGTTGTATCAGATCGTGAGACTCTCTGTGATGTGCTGGTTAATTAGAGCAAGCAGCCTGTTGTTTCAGGGCTAATTTAAGTGTGTGTGTGTGTGTGTGTGTGTGTGTGTGTGTGGCTCTTTAACAATAGTAGTGGTGTTAAACAGGTCTCATGAAATATATGCCAGTCTGCCGGGCCCACATTAAATTGTCTTGCACATCTTGATCTTCAAGGACTTAGGTTCTGTGTGTGTGTGTGTGTCTGTGTGTGTGTGTGTCTGTGTGTGTGTGCGTCTGTGTGTGTGACATAAGCATGAATACGTCTGGTCCATTGTGCTGCCTGTATAATTCCTTCTGGGCTTAGTATGACAGACAAGCAGATTTGGCTTGTGTCTGGGGATTACACACACGCACGCACACACACACACACACACACACACACACACACACACACACACACACAGGTACAGAAACAGTGAAGTGCCTCTATTATAGATTAAAAGTGTCCACATACTTTTGGTCACAATGTATGTGTGTATTAAACCCATCCTAAAGAAGGATACTCCTGATTGGTCATTCATTGGTTGAAGGCTCTCCAGGTTTTTTTTTTCTTTTTGTTGTTGTGAACCTGCTTGGCCATGTATTGAGATGATTAACCTGATACTGACCCCCTGATCACTGGAAGCAGATCCCATCATGAACTTCTCCGGCTGAAGATGCGCTCCATATGGTGATGGAGCTCATCTCGTTTAGAGCTTGGATATGACGAAGAGTGGGCTCTACGTCTTCCTTTGTTAATGCTAATTGAGATTGGCACGGGCGCACGAATCCTCCTCCAGGCTCTGGATTTCATTCTGAGCGTTCTCGTCACGTCTGGAGGAATCACACCGGCATGCCACATAATCCGACTCACTCAACACACCTCAGAATCTACTGGCATCTAAGAAATTGGCAGAGGTTTTAGACCTGATGCTCTTTCTGGTGCAATCTGACTAACTTGGTGTGTGACCAGTGCTGAGAATGACAGAAGAGCCTTAACTAGCTGAGATGTTCCAACAATCTCCTCATAGTCAGTCATGTCTGATTATGGAGATGATATTGGAACTTGAAGTTCTTCGGGGTTTAAGGAGGGTGCCCAGGTGGTGCAGTGGTATAATCCACTAGCACAATAGCGCTGAGAATCTGAGGTGGGTTTGAATCCTAGCTCTGCTACCGGGCTGTGCACCTTCTAACTGGCATTCCTTCAGCATACAAATCCTTTCAGTTAGGCTTTTGCAGGGTGGACAAGACAAGACTAATGTTGGGGTCAATCATGCAATTTAAGGACCTAGGTTGCCCAGGGTGTCTGTACAGAAAGTGGATGAGCACAGAGATTTACTTGCTGGTCGTTTGGGAAGCTGACCTTGTTAGAAAATCCACGGAATTATATTAGGATAAGAAATTGGTTTACTGTGCACACGTCTGTGTTACCCTCCTTGGATGTCATCAGGGTCCCTGGTGGATTTACTGTGCTAGATTGGAAGAGCCGGTAAATGCTTAAGATCTATCCATCAAATGTTTGATGCTTCAGATAGGAGGATTGGGTGGCGCTGTGGTACAGTTCAATAGCCCTTGTGTAAAGATGAGTGTAACCCGTGAGAGGACGGGTATGTGCCAGTTTTGATCTATAGGACAAAATCTGTGTGTGTACGCCAGCCCTAGTCTGAAGATGACCTTACCTATGGACCTGAACCTGGATAGAAATAGTAGGGCTGTGACAGGAAGGGCAAAATAAATAAATAAATAAATAAATACATAAACATGCCCAACACCTGATACAAAGGAAGTGGGTGTCACAGTCGCACATGGGGGGGGGGGGGTTATGGACGGCTCGTTCATTTCTAATTAAGCAATATTTACGCATTTGAATAAGGCCAACTGGCTGGATTTAGAAGAATCTCATGAATAATTTAGAGGCGAGGAGAAAGAGGGTCAGACATTGCCTTGGATCAAGATGCAGCCAATGAAACATCAGATCTGTGCCACACACACACACACACACACACACACACTGGGATGTCCTTTCACAGCTCAGATATGTCACGTTTCACACTCGATGGATTGATCGGTGCTGTAGATCAGACATCACACTAGCATGTTTGTCAGTTTTTCCTTAATGTCTCAAAAGTCTCACTTTCCATCTAATAAAAAACCTTCTTTCCACTTAAAAATGAGCAAAATAAATAAGTACTGCACATCCTCGAACATTTATGGACACCTTATACAAAAGTATATGGACACCTGGCTATGTGTTTGATGGGGGTCTACATTTCATAAAAAACAAATGCTTTGAGACATACAATGACACTTGGGATGTCTCCAGCTACAACAACAGCTGGCTTTTCACTAACAAGATTGTCTGAAGTGTGTCTGTTGGAATTTGTGGCCATCCAGTAATAAAAGCATTTGTATGGCTGGGCATTGATGGTCCATAAACCCTCAGTTGATGTTCACTCTCAGTGATGAAAGCATGTTCTCATTCGTGTACATGGTGTGTGTGTGTGTGTGTAGGTGACAGGCAGCCGGTGGACATGTGCAGTGTGAGCTCGAAGGGCGTGCTTCAGAGGTTCGGCTTCTGTGCCATGATGGGCTTCGGGGGGCGAGTTCTGGCTGCAGGAGAGAAGCTACGGTGGCTTCCACCGGCCCAAAGGAGCGAAGTCGCGTTTATTACTGCACTCACGCAGCTCAGGTAGAACACAGGTCTGTTTCCATAGAAATAACTTATTATTGTTCTTTTTAACCTTCTCCACTCTTTTCTATTTGACAAAGGCTTGAAGATTGTAAGATCTCATTCTTACCCAGCAGCTGTGGAGAATCAGAGCAGTCCCAGTGAGTTCCAGTTCTCCTCTCAGCCTTATGTACTTTCAGCATCACTTAGCAGTTCCAGCGTATCTGATGTTCGAAAGCAGGAAGGTCATCTAAAGGTCAAACTGAGGAAGCACAACTAATACACACACATCACGAGCATGCACTAAACCTGACCTTTTATTTTTGAGCAGGAGTGATTTGGGGGAGGATCTGAGTGGCGAAGGTGAGATTCTTTTCAGACTCTTACACACCTGTTAAAGAGACAGACAGACACAGAGGGGAAGAAAGATAGGAAGATTTAAAGACATAACAATAAACAGCCAGCACACCAGCTAGATAGATAGAGAGACAGAGAGAGACTGACCGATAGATGGGTGGGTGGGTGGATGGATGGAAGAGAGAGAGAGAAGGATGGGTGGATGGATGGATGGAAGAGAGAGAGAGAGAGAGAGAGAGAGAGAGAGAGAGAGAGAGAGAGAGACGGAGGGGGGGATGGCT
>JAYDZF010000008.1:19791867-19802514 GCA_034509105.1 Microcambeva barbata | reverse complement strand
GGTTAATTAACTGGTCTTAGTCTCTCTGTGTAATGTTGGGTTTAGTGTCCTATTTTTGTCGAGCCTCTTAAATACATTTTTTAAATTTAGGTTCAAACTTCAAAACATTAAGGTTAAGCAAAGAGCCGTCTTGTGTTTCGGTGATTCATCACCTAGATCTCTGATTTTGGTGAAGCTAATTAATATAACTTTATGCATTTTCATTGCTCCTTTAGGTCTGAATCACCCATGTCAGCACGCTCCATCAGCCTCTCACCTGGACGTTCCCCATCACGTTCGGTTAGCCAATCTCCTGGACGCTCACCTGCCCGCAGATTGGATGAGACCGACGAGAGTCAGCTGGAAAGGCTCTACAAACCTGTGTTTGTTGTGAAGCCTTCCCCTTTCAAATGCTCTGAAGGACAAACTGCAAGATTTGATTTGAAAGTTGTTGGAAGACCTATGCCAGAGACTTACTGGTTTCACAATGGTAAGCTTAAGAATTCTTTCCTGTCCTCCAGTCACATGATTTATCTGTTGTGGTTGCTGTATTTGGTAACTATTTTTTCCAGGTTTTCTTGGATAAATTGTTAATGGTAACTGCAAATATTTAGATGTGCAACACCTGATGTAATAATCCTTGCTCTTGAAGATTTTATGAAATTTTAACCCTAGCTTAAATGAAAATGACAAACATTTGCCCTTCAACCAAAATTACAGTACTGTGTTGAAATGACTACTAAATCACACCACTAAAATCAAGGCTTTGTAGTCGGATATGCCTTAATAATAAATATGAAACTCAAACAATGATGTTGACTCTTAATTAAAGGGCAACAAGTGGTTAATGACTACACCCACAAGATTGTCGTGAAGGAAGATGGAACTCTGTCACTGATTGTGGTTCCTGCTATGCCTCATGACTCTGGAGAGTGGACTGTTGTAGCTCAGAACAGAGCTGGAAAAACAACTGTTTCTGTGACTCTTACTGTGGAAGGTAAGTTTTTTTTTTTACTCCACAACAGAATTTGAAGATGTGAATTCATGTAGACTTCAAATGTATCTGAACTGATTTCATCTGTAATGTGCAGCCAAGGAAAACTTGATTAGACCACAGTTCATCGAAAAGCTAAAGAATGTCAGTGTTAAAGAGGGAACCTTGGTTGAGTTAGCTGTACGAGCAATTGGAAACCCTCTCCCCGACATTGTCTGGCTGAAAAACAGTGACATCATCTCTCCACACAAGTACCCTCAGATTAAGTAAGACCTCCCTCCGCATTTATATAATTTTTGTTTGTGATTTCTTTACTTATATTAATGTGGTTTTAAATGTGATGTTGCCATGTTACAATTTTTCAGGATTGAGGGTGCCAAAGGAGAGGCACGATTCAAGATCCCTCAAACCACCGGTTCAGACAGTGCATGGTACACTGCCACAGCTATTAACAAAGCTGGCCGAGATACCACACGCTGCAGAGTAAACGTTGAGGTAGAGTTCGTTGCACCTGAACCTGAGAGAAAACTGATTATCCCGAAGGGAACTTACAAGGCAAAGGAAATTGCTGCTCCCGAGCTGGAGCCACTGCATCTCCGTTATGGTCAGGAACAGTGGGAAGAGGGCGATCTTTATGACAAGGAGAAACAACAGAAACCTCACTTCAAAAAGAAACTGACCTCAGTCAGACTCAAGCGTTTTGGTCCGGCGCATTTTGAATGCAGACTCACACCTATTGGTGATCCTACAATGGTTGTTGAGTGGCTGCACGATGGCAAACCCCTGGAAGCTGCCAACAGGTTGCGCATGGTTAACGAGTTTGGTTACTGCAGTCTTGACTATGAGGTTGCTTATTCCAGAGACAGTGGTGTAGTCACGTGCAGAGCTACCAACAAATTTGGTGTCGACCAGACGTCTGCTACCTTGATTGTAAAAGATGAAAAAGGCCTCGTTGAGGAAAGTCAGCTACCTGAGGGTAGGAAATCACAAAGAATAGAAGAAATTGAGCGCATGGCTCATGAAGGAGGTCCTGCTGGAGTCACTGTGGATGAAATTACAGAGAAAACTAAGCCTGAGATTGTCTTAATTCCAGAGCCGATCAGGGTACTGGAGGGAGAAACAGCAAAATTCCGTTGCAGGGTGACTGGTTACCCAACTCCAAAAGTCAACTGGTATATGAATGGACAGCTTATTCGCAAGAGCAAAAGATTCAGATTACAGTATGATGGCATTCACTACCTTGAGATTACAGACTGTAAGTCTTATGATTCTGGAGATGTCAAAGTCTTGGCTGAGAGCCCTGAGGGTATTGCTGAGCACACAGTGAAGCTAGAGATCAAACAGAAGGAGGACTTTAGGACAGTCCTGCGCCGTGCCCCAGAGATAAAGGCTCCAGAGGGTCCCGGACCAGAACATGGCAAAGTGTCTTTCGATGTTGTGAAGGTGGATAAACCGACTGAGGTTTCTCGAGACAAAGAGGTTGTGAAGCTGAAAAGAGCAGAAAGAGTTGTTCATGAGAAGTCTACAGAGGAGTCAGAGGAGTTGAGAAGCAAATTTAAACGCAGAACTGAAGAAGGATACTACGAGGCTATCTCTTCGGTGGAGTTTAAATCTCGCAAGAAGGACGAGGCCTATGAAGATATGTTAAAAAGGAGAAAAGAAGAGCTTCTGCACTGGACAAAGCAATTAACTGAGGCCGAGAAAAAGAAGATGGAAGAGGAAGCCAAACTTACCATTCCTGTCATCAGACCTGAAAAAATTACTTTATCTCCCAGCATGGAGGCACCGAAAATCATAGAACGAATCCAGAGCCAGACAGTCAGCTTGGGTGATGAAGTACGCTTCCGTTGCAGAGTGATTGGCAAACCAGATCCTGAATGCCAGTGGTTCAAAAATGGAATAATGATGGAAAAATCTGACCGTGTTTACTGGTACTGGCCTGAAGACCATGTTTGCGAACTCGTTGTCAGGGATGTTTTAGCTGAGGACTCAGCTAGCATCATGGTTAAAGCCATTAATGTTGCAGGAGAAACTTCAAGCCATGCCTTCTTGCTTGTACAAGGTGAGTACATGACTTTATCTTACATTCATACTGAACAGGATTTCCTCAGCTTAGTTTTTATTATACAACAGTTTATTTCAACGAAAAAATTCATTTCAGTTTTACTGAGGTGATGCATGTCTGTTCTGTTTAAGAATTATGGATCTAGTTTTAAAATTTGTGAATGCAGGACTATTAAATCAAATAATTAGATCTCTTCTATTTTTTTAGCAAAGCAAGTTATAAGTTTCACGCAACAATTAGAAGACATGAATGCCAAAGAAAAGGATACCATGGTAACCTTTGAATGTGAGACCAATGAGCCTTTTATCAAGGTTAAATGGCTGAAGAACAACGCAGAGATTTTCTCTGGGGACAAGTACAGGATGCACTCTGACAGAAAGGTGCATTTCCTGTCTGTGCTGACCATCTCTATGGATGATGTTGCTGAGTACACTTGTGCCGTCATTGAAGATGACCACATAAGAACAACTGCCCGAATTAATGTTGAAGGTTCAAACTAAATCTACAATATATAACATATTATTACTGCAAATAAAGTGAGTGATTATTCTAAACATCAATGCTGTCCATTATACAGGTGCACCACTTGAAATTTTGAAGAACCTTGAAAATACGGAAGTACCAGAGACGTATGCTGGGGAGTTTGAGTGTGAAGTGTCCCGTGAGGATGCTGAAGGCACCTGGTACTTTGAGAATGAAGAGATCAGCCAGAGCCTCAAATACGTTATGTCCTCCCGCCGTGGTCGCCACACACTGTCTGTAAAGGATGTAAAGAAAGAAGACCAAGGGAAATACACCTTTAAAGTTGGTGATTTGAAGACAAGTGCTTCTTTGAAGATGAAATGTAAGTTTAAAAAATGATTTGCAATCAACCTGTTTCATGAACATGAAAAATAAAATCTTATAATCTGGAAAGAACTATAACTTATGCTGCTTTTTTCTTACAGTGCGCCCAATTACACTGATGCAAGGCCTCACTGACTTGACTGTCTGTGAGGGTGATATCGCTCAACTGGAGGTCCGATTCTCTCAGGAAAATGTGGAGGGAACTTGGATGAAAAACAGTCGTCCCATTACTGCTACTGACCGAATTCACATCGTGATCGACAAGCAAGTACACAAACTGCTCATTGAAAATTCCATCAAAGAGGATGCTGGAGAATACTCCTTCAGTGTTCCGGCTCATTTCATTTCTACTTCAGGAAAACTCAATGTTCAAAGTAAGCTTTTCTTTATTCCTTATTAGAAGTGTTAAAGGGTCAGTGAAGTTTAACGTGTTTCTGCTGAAAGCTCTTGAAAATGTTAATACCTTAATGCAATTTTACCAAGAACAATCTATTCAATTTTAGTTTTTTTCTTTCTTTCAACACATTTTCATGGCTTTAATCTTATGAGTCAACCATTCGCATTGCATTGAACAACTGACCCGTTAACATTTTAGTTTTCATTTGTTCGGTTTAAATTTCACAATTTCTAATTTCTAATCTCTGTTTGTTATTTCAGCAATCGGCATTGTAATCCCCTTAAAGGATGTCAGCACAGTCGAGGGCACGAAAGCTGTGCTAGAAGCCAAAATTTCAGCTGCCGATGTTAGCTCAGTGAAATGGTACCAAAATGACAAACTGGTGATCCCCAGTGACAGAATCCAGGTTGTTCCTAAAGGATCAAAACAACGCCTTGTACTAAACAGGACCTATGCTTCTGATGAAGGACAGTACAGACTAGTTGTTGGCAAAGTCGATACATCGTGCAAACTTTCTGTGGAGAGTAAGTGTTTTAATCAAAGAAACAAGTAAAGTCATTGTTTTGCACAGTCAGTGTTATAGAATAATGAAACAACCAGAATGAAATGATTGGATGTGCACTAGACTTAAAATTTCAGCCTCCACTCCATTTCTGTTTTTTAAAGAATTCTGCATTGTTGACTAAATAGTTTTTCCCTTATTTAGAAATCAGCATTGTAAAGCACATGGAAGACCGTGTTTGTACCGAGACCCAAAATGTCACCTTTGAGGTTGAGCTGTCTCACCCTGGCATTGATGCCATCTGGACATTTAAGGATCAGCCTCTTAAAACAGGTCCCAAATACAAGATTGAGTCCAAGGGCACAAAGTACAGCCTGACAGTCCTCAGTATCATGAAGGATGAAGAGGGCCAGTACACATTTGCAGCAGGGGAAAAGACATCAAGTGCAAAACTTACTGTTTCAGGTAGACCAAACATGCACTTGTGATTTTATTTGATAAAGCTAAAAGCATTCATATCAGTTAACTGACAAAAAAGCATGGTGATTTCTCACTGCTACTTTGTTGCTCTACACTAGGTGGTGCTATTAACAGGCCTCTACAAGATTTGACTGTTGCCGAATCCCAGACAGCAGAGCTTGAGTGTGAAGTTGCCAGCGCCTCTGCTGAGGGCAAGTGGTTTAAGGATGGTAAACCTGTTAACTTCAATGAAAATGTCAAGAGCGTAGACGTTGGTGCTGTCAGGCGCCTTGTCATTGTCATCTCCCGGCCACAGGACATCGGCGAATACACCTACCAGGTGGCAAACTCTAAGACCTCAGCAAACCTGAGAGTTGAAGGTATTTGAATTTATTGTTGATGTTTTATAATGTACTAGTATCATAGAGCAATCTGTAAGAAAAAAAATCAGAGAATCTGGAGAGCATCTTTACAAAAGTTACCAGTTGCCAATACTTTTAAATTGACTTTTTTGGTAGAAAAAAACTACAAACATATTTTCGAGATTGTATTTAGACCTAAGAAACTTCTTGCCAGGCTGTTTTTGATTTCTTAGATATTGCTTTCATATTTTCCAGTCACCTAAATTCACTGAATGATAATTTACAAAACTTTCAGTAAAGCACATCTTAATTGTAGGATGTTATTTCAGTTTATACACTTAAAGCTGTGTTTTAGTGTTTGTATATGCTGCACCAGATGTGTATAAATCACAAAATCAAATCTAAGCCATATAACTGACATACTTTGCTTCCTTTCAACAGCTGTGAAAATCAAGAAGACCCTTAAAAACCAAACTGTCACTGAGACACAAGATGCAGTGTTCAGTCTAGAACTTACTCATTTGGACGTCAAAGGATCCCAGTGGATCAAAAATGGAGTGGAAATCATCCCAAGTGATAAATATGAAATCACAGTTGATGGCATGGTTCACACCCTGAAGATCAAAGATTGCACCAGTCAGGATGAATCAGTTTATGGATTCAAACTTGGAAAACTCTCTGCTAGTGCAAGGCTGAACGTTGAGTGTAAGTTTGTCCTATTTAAGATTCCTGATATTAACTAATAACCAAAACCATACTAAAAAAACAAAAACAAAACTGAAATACTGTACTCAACACAAATAATAATAATAATAATCTACGATAAAGGGATACTATGAAGCTACTATAAAAGTTATCAACTCTAATAGCTTTGTGTTAAGTAAATAATGGCCCCAGGTATCAGTTACTTGTCTCCTTGATAGACAGTGTAAGTTCTGTTGGTCTTAACATTTTTTAATAACTATATTTAATTTGCAGCTATTAAATTCATCAAGAAGCCTAGAGATGTGACTTCTCTGCTTAATGCCTCTGCCTCGTTTGAGCTGAGCTTATCTCATGATAACATCCCCGTGAAATGGATGTTCAAGAACCAAGAGCTCAAGCCAAGTCCAAACGTCCAAATACTTTCAGAGAGGAAAGCTCACAAGTTGGTTATTTCCAATGTTCAAGAAGACATGGCTGGGGAGTACACTGCTACTGTAGGACATCTGCAGTGTAGTGCTCACTTGTTTGTTGAGGGTAAGTGTCCAAGTCTTGTAAATCATTTTTATATTCCTAAATTGTTAGGCACTATACTAAATCTATAGACTTTTTCCAGCCGTGAAGGTTACCAAGACCATGAAGAACATTGAGATTCCAGAGACTCAGGTGGCCACATTCGAATGTGAGGTCTCACATTTTAATATCCCGTCCACCTGGCTGAAGAATGGAGTTGAGATTGAGATGAGCGAGAAGTTTAGGATTGTGGTTCAGGGCAAGCTCCATCAACTGAAGATCATGAACACCAGCAGAGATGATGCAGCAGAGTACACATTTGTGTGTGGAAATGACAGAATCTCTGCTACACTTACAGTCAACCGTAAGTTTTCTCATGTTCTTAGTTTATTAACCTTAGTAAGTTACACCAATTAGCCAAAACATATGACCCTCCCTGGTGAACTTGCAAAGACAGTAGTGCATGGGAGAATGAAAGATCTATTATTGCTGGGATGATTATAGAAGAACTGATGAGCTTATACGACTGAGTGACTTTGATAAGGAGGAAATTGTTTTGGTCAAATGACTGGGTTGACGTATCTGTCAGATGAAAGACAAGCCACAAACCACCCCTGCTCCCGCAGGCCAACAGGTTGTGGGGCAGCCAAAACTCATTGATAACAGAGCAAATAAAGGCTACAGGCTACAGACCAACAGAAGAAGTCTCTAATTGCGAATTATTTTAATCATGAGTAGTTTCTTGTGTACCATCAAAAACTGCTTTAATGGACATGTAGGGATAAAAACTGGACATTAGATCAATGGAAGAATGTTTATAGGTTCGATCTTGTAGACAGCTGGGCATGTGTAAAGTACGTGTTTTTTTTTCTTATTTCTAGCTCAGATATCCCTTTTCCGGATGATTAAGCCAAATCCGTTATGATTTTTTATTTGTTACAATTGTTATAGATAATTTTTTCCCCATAAATTAAAAGGTTTGGAGAAAATCAAAATTATAATCACAACTGTTTTCATTCTTTTTTAAAGCTATCCTGATCACCTCCATGCTCAAAGATCTCAATGCTCAAGAGAAGGACACAATTACATTTGAAGTGACTGTTAATTATGAGGGTGTCACCTACAAGTGGCTAAAGAATGGCATGGAGATTAGATCCACTGATAGATGCCAGACCCGTTCGAAACAGTTTACACACACTCTCACTATCCGCAATGTGCATTTTGGTGATAGTGCACATTACATGTTTGTGGCTGGATCTGCTGCAACATCAGCCAAGCTTTTTGTTGAGGGTGAGTTCTACAATTTCATAGCTAATTATCAGAAGATTGGTTTCTGAACTCTGATTTACTGATCTTACTTACTGCTTTTTAGCCCGTGTCATTGAGTTTACCAAACACATCAAGGACATCAAGGTGACAGAGAAGAAAAAGGCTGTTTTTGAATGTGAGCTCTCTGAGCCCAATGTTCAAGTGACGTGGATGAAAGATGGACAGGAATTTGAATTATCTGACAGGTGCAAATTTTCTACTCAATATTTAGTTTTGGCTTTTTGTAATTTAATGTTACAGTTTAGTTTTATGATCACAGTTTAATGATTGAAAACCTTTACTGGCCCCCTGCAGATTCAAAGCTACCACAGATAAGTACGTGCAGCGCTTGATGATCCAGAGTGTCCGCATGTCTGATGCTGGAGAGTACTCTGTGGTCGCAGGCTCCAGTGTTTCCAAGGCCCAGCTCACAGTGGAGGGCAAGGACGTTCGCATCTCTGAACCAGCTGAGAAACATTTAACGGTGACCAGAATTTTATTAACAATTAATCAAACAAATTTGTTGATTTATTTTGGCAGTTTCTTGCCATTTCTTGACATTGAAACGAATTTGTTCACACTTCTGGTTCCAGGTTCTTGAGAAGCAGAGAGCTACAATGGAGTTTGAGGTTAACGAAGATGAAATTGAAGGACGCTGGCTCAGAAGCGGTGTAGAAATCAACTTCACCCTTGATAAGCGCTTCAACTATGTGGTCATTAGGAAGGTACATCGCTTGACTATTACAGAAACCTGGAGAAGCGATGCTGGAGAATACACCTTCATTGCTGGGAAGAACAGGAGTTCAGTGTTTCTACACGTCAACAGTAAGCTAGATTTCTGTTTTATTTTTGAATCTTTATATGTGAGCTCAGGAAGTAAATAAATACAATAAAATCTTATATGTATTTGATCCATAAAGAGCTTGGTTTACATAGAATTGAATATTAAATTTTCATTGTAATGTTCTTTGTCTCAACCCTCGGAAAGTACCCAAAAGATTTTTTGCCTCTGATTTTATTCTTCCTGCTTAAAATAAAATGTTATTAGACATTAATATTACACATAGAATTAAAGCCATTTTAAGCAAACTCTTTACGTTAAATATTTATTATAAATAAATGAACATACATACCACATAGACCACTTACTTTTACAGATATATTCCCTGTAAACTTGAAGCTGACTCAACCTCACTCCCTGTCTCTCTCTTTTAGTCCCTGAACCTCCTCAGATCATCAAGCACATGGAGCCTTTGTCTGTTGAGGCTGGCAAACCTGCTCGCTTCATAGTGGAGGTGACTGGCATCCCTCAGCCCCAGGTCTCCTGGTACAAGAACTCTCAGGCATTATCAGCTGGATTCAAGTGCAAGTTCATGAGAGATGAGAACAAGTACAGTCTGCTGCTCATTGAGGTTTTCCCAGAAGATGCAGCTCAGTACACTTGTGAAGCCAAAAATGACTACGGACAGGCCACCAGCTCTGCTTCACTGAATGTGGAAGGTAAAATGTGAAATATGTTGGGTTAATATAGCAGCAGCCCATTCTGAAAAGAAATGTATTATTACTGTTATTTTAATAGTAATCAAAATATTAGTTGGTTTGTTTATTGCACATGTACAGCTACTGCATTTTAAATTAGGGTAAATGGGCTCTTCTTTAAACAGTCACACAAACTCATTCAAATATTTTTTGGTTATGTCTTAATACAGTTCCAGAAGTTGTTTCACCGGACACTGGAGCACCTCTGTCACCACCAGTTGTTATATCTCCGATACAAAGTACCTCTGCAAATGAAGGAGGGTCCGCCAGATTCCAGTGCCGGGTGTCTGGAGAAGGTAAGCAAATCTATAGCAATTAAACACAGTTTTCTTGGGTTACTATGGAAATTAGCGAATTATTATTAATATTGCAAAATGCAGTGTTTGAAAACCTAGTAATCTAACTACATAGAGAGTTTACATAATTTTTATGTCATTTAAGTCAATTTGTTAGGTTGCTCCCCTGGTTTGAAAATTGGTGTTACCAGTTGGCTAGGTTCCATCGTAGTCACTATGATGCATTGAAGTGTCGAATAAATAGGAGGCTTGTTTCAGGAAGGGCATCCAACGTCAAAATCATGCCAGATCAATAATGCGGACCATGATCCCCTGTGGCAACCTCTAATGGGGGCATTCAGAAAGATATCATTGCTCATTATGTACCCAGTAAGACAGCAAGGCAGCTCCCTATGTTCTTCTATTCTGCCTATGAATTTAATTTGTATTGTGTTCTCCTTTTTTCAATGTCCTCTTTAGATCTGACGATTACCTGGTACCGCAACGAGAAAGAGATCAAACAGTCACACTTTTTCCGAATGTCTCAGTTTGATGATTGCTGCCAGTTGGAGATTGTCAGGTTTTATCCAGAGGACGAGGGAGAGTACAAGTGTGTCGCTCGCAATTCTGCTGGAATGGTCTCTTGCTCTGCAACGCTGACGCAACAAGGTGTGTTTAAAATTCTTTCAATGCATGGTTTAAGGCT
>JAYDZF010000008.1:19765926-19791767 GCA_034509105.1 Microcambeva barbata | reverse complement strand
AAAAATGAATACATCCTCACAGGTGAAAAACATGTTTCCGACATACCATCTCATGACACTCAGTCCAGCCTCTTCACAAGCATTTCCAGTTCAAAGAAGGATCCAGTCAATCAGAGGCCTGATTTTATTCAGCCCATTATGAGCTGCACCGTTCCTCATGGAGAAGTAGCCAGATTTTATGCTTGCGTTTCTGGCATTCCAAAGCCGGAAATAAGCTGGTTTCATGACCAGAGTCTCATAAAGCCGAGCAAAAACATTGTCTTTCATTTTGATGAAATGACAAACACTGCTACGCTAATCATAGTCGATGCTTTCTTTGAGCATGCTGGACAGTACACTTGCAAAGCAACCAGTTCAGCTGGAGAAGCCATCTGTACAGCAACCCTTACCATAACCAGAGAAGGTAAATCATCTTAACTGAGATTTCATCCTGAAATAATGCACCATCATTAACTGATGCACACCAGTTTCTAAATTCAACTTCTACTGGTAAATTTACTGGTCTTTTCAGTCACTTTTCTGGTCACTTTTACTAACTGCACATTTTTATTGCTAAGATTTGGGTTTGTAAATTGTCGAAACTTGCTAATACTAAAGTGTCTCTGAACTACTAACTTACAAACAATGAGATTCAAGTTTTTCTGTCTGTAGCTTTACCTCATTCTGTTTAAGAATTTGTTATTGATGTTTGAGTTTCAGACAGAACTGTAGTGCAACCAGCTAGTGTTTCATCTTGTCTAACATATTCCTTTGTATTGATCAGATAAAGCCCTGATGGATCTTGTGAATGAGAGCATAAGAAGCTCGCAATCTTTAACAAAAACAAACAGCCCAACAAACAATCAAAAAGATCTTCCTGGTGATAATCTCTTTTCTGAATCTGCACCTGATGGATCTTTCATAAAACCATTAAAGACTATTGTAAGCAATGCTGAAACTCAAGCAAGCCCTTCTGTAATGCCAGCTGAAATTGTTTCCAAAAGCCTTACTATCAATTTGCCAGACATCACTTCTGTTACTAAATCAGCTAAACCAGATAGTTTGGACATCCACAGAGATCGAAATATGTCTTTAACATGCTCAGGTTCAGTTGTAAAAGGTGTTGAGGACATTGCCACTGCTCATACAGAAGAGATTGCTTTTCCAGACTATCCTGGCCTTTTATATGGCAAAGAGGACATTTCAACAAGGGACTCACAACATTTACATGTGGCGGTCCAATCTAGTGAGGTCGAGGAATTATCCACCTCCTTTACTACTGACCAGCATAAAGAAACTTCTTGGCCTAATTCCACTTCAACAATCACTGATATACATTTGACTCAAAGGCAAACCCAGCATTCACCAGAGCAAACAATCAAGGTCCAACAATGTCAAAAGCAGGCAAATGATATCCTCACATGGTCCCAAGATGAACCTCTTACCCTCAACACACGAGCTGCAACTTTTTTACCAGATGAATATGAAAAAATTATGTCTAAGAAATCCATTATGAGCCTTACAAATTCAGCGCTGGCACAAATACTAGATGTAAAACCAAATCAAGTGGCCAGATTTGTCTGCCACGCTGAGCCTCAGTCACTTTCTGATGTTGAATGGTATCATAATGGAAGACGGCTGGCCAATAACGGAAGAATCAAATATGAACAACGCGGAAATGTTTTATCACTCTATATTTATAAAATTCAACTTGAAGACCAGGGGATTTACAGCTGTGCAGTTAATAGTAAAGATGGTACAACTTGGAGAACTTCTGCACAACTCAATGTTAAAGGTGGATATTCACCTTGTGATCACACCATTCCAAGAATTAACACCATTCCATGCTGTCTGCTCACTTCTTTTCAAATTGGATCATTTTATCTCCACCCATTTGTCTTGACCACAACCTCTTTTTTCTTTTAATTGTTGCAATATCAAATGTAAACTGCTACTATGAAATGCAGCTTTCAAGGGTAATTTTCTGGCAAATACTTTTTGAAAGCCATTTAATGTGGATAAACAAAAGTACTTGAAAAAGATGTATTATAGCCCAAAGATCAACAGTGTGCGCAGTACTCTTCTCATGGTGCCAGACAGGCACATGCATGCTTTTCATCTTGTACACTTTGTTTCACCTTTCACCTCTTCTAAACCATTTTTCCAGTTATATACAAATGATTTATTTTTAAAGAAAAGAAATCAGCAATGTCTGGCTGTCACGACTAACTATATTTTACATAAATTGCTGTTTTGCAGTTACAAAACCAGATGAAATGGATGAAACTAAAGCTGAAGAAGTCAAAGGTAGGACTTTTTTAACAGTTCATTTTTTTAAATGAAATGTTATTTTGTGAAACATTGGTGATTTTAAGCAGAGCAATTAGATAACTGTATAAACTGCATGAATCGTTTTGATGGGTACACTTTCATATCTTATTTTCATGTCTGACCTGATTTAGAATAGCAAGCAGTTTGTTCAAATGCTTGCTCTACAGCATTTTGAAAAATGGGGTTTTGCATTTGTTGACTCTTCAAGAGCATGAGGAATATATCTTGGTTGTATTTGAGGTTCCCAGGAAATAACTCGTTCAAAAGATATGGAAGTAGCCACATCTTTTAATTGCTCTCTGTTTTTTCCTGCATCTGGAACTCCCTACTGCAAATATTTCTTAGACTGGCTTGCAGATAGTAGTATGTCATTAATGATGTTTGCCTTTAAAATAACATTGTTATCCCTCTAAACTATATTAGTTCGAATAAACGCCTTCTCATACAATAAATATAAAACTACTTTAACGATTTATCTTTTCATTTAATAGAGAATGTTTTTTCTCTAAATGTTTTGAACAATTTCTGCCAGTATAAGGATTAGAAAGGGCGTTTATTCGTCTCTCTGCAAGTCAGGTAAGGAATATTTTAGCAGATATACAGGTACATCTATAAAAGAAGACCATAATAGCATATCAGTTATATTTGGATAATAATGCTTTGAAAAGAAATTTATGCTTTGAAGAAGGACACTGAAGAAGGAACAAAACACCAAGACATTTTCAAGTCAGAATCTTTAATAAAGAATCGAGTCTTGCGTTTATTCGAACAAATATGGTGAGTGAATTTGTTTTTTATGGCTTTGTGACTTGACGCATGTGTTTATTATTTATATTAATATTCATCTTTCAATACATTTCAGTCATTTCAGAGCTGGGTGTGTTATGTTGAACTTTGTCTCCCTTCTCTTACAGAACTGGTATCTCATGAAGAATATGAATATGCAGAAGAAGGAAGACGTCTTCATTGTTCCTTGTCAGATCCTGAAGACATTTTAGATGAAAATATAAAGCCATCCATTACTAAAAAGCTAAAATATCAGTCAATTGTTGAAGGGGAGGTGGTTGCTTTTAGATGCAAATTAGTCGCTAAACCACCTCCCACAGTGTTATGGTTTCATAACAACCGGCAAATTCAGAAAGAGCACCGACGTAGAATACATACTGTTAGTAAAAAGCATGTGCATTTAACAAGTTTAACTATCAATGGTGTGAAAGAAAAAGATTCAGGCAGTTACAAGGTAATGGCTTTTAACACAGAGGGATCTACAGAGTCCACAGCATCACTTCTTGTGTCACTTCGGGAAGAGCAAGAGGCAAATCAATTAAGTTCTTCTAGACGTTCGAATAGATCACACTCAAGCATAGATTCATTGGTTGATCAAACAAAGGAGAGAAAGTTTAGAGTAGATCTAAGATGTGTTGGGTCACCATTTGATAAAACAACTAAAGAACATACTAGGGGGCATAGGAGACATAAAAGTTCTCTATTTCGTACAATGTACTTCAGAACTTCATCTCCCTCAAGAGTTCCTGAAAAGGACAACAAGCTTGAAACTGCTTCAGAACGAGCTCGTTCTCCTCCACTTATGTTTGAAAAGCATGAACGGTTCAGTGATCGCTACAGTGACATTTACTGTGATAGGTTTACTGGTCGGGATCGCTGCAGTGACAGATTCAGTGATAGATTGAGTGATAGATGCAGTGATCGGTACAGTGACAAGTTTAGTGACACTGAAAGTCTTCATGGAGAGGTCAAGGCAAAGCTAAGTCTTTTGCAAAAAGCTGTTAAAAAGAAAAAGAGGCTCTCCGTTTCAACAATGTCTTCTTCTGAGTTTGACCTGGAATCTGTGACAAGTGAGACTAGTTATACCGATTTACCAGAGCGACTCAAGGCTAAGTCCTCCACATTGCAGGAACTTCAGCACCTTAGGCAAAGTGATCAGGGGGAAGGTTCATTAAATAGACGTTCAGCAGATTTTCAAACGAGACTGGAAAGAATTACTGGGCTTGGTGCACAGTCAGTTGAGTCCACACAGCCAAGGATAAAACATTCATTTGAACCACAGTCCAGGTCCAGGGCTGTGCAAATAATGAAAGGTGAACTCCCAGTAGAGGACAACAGCAGCACACAATTAGACCTATCTGAAAGAAAAGTGGATGATGAGGTTTCAAAGGAATATGTAATTTCGGCTGAAGCTGATAACAATGTTTTTGGTCAATGGGATACAGAAGCAAATGCGAAGGACCCTTTTGTATTACAATGGCTTGAGGCAGGTGAAGCCTCCAAAAGGATTCCACAAGAGCAGACAAGAAGCAAAGCTGTGATCCCAATGGAAGAAACATTCCTTAGTGACGATGGTCAACCAGAGAGTAAATATGTTCCTGTTCAACAGTTACATCCCAGACCCATGTCTATAGAAAATGTCACTGGAAAAAACTTAGAAAGTGATAGTTTCGAAACTGAAGAGCAGTTTCTGGCTCAACGTATTATGAAATGGCAAAAAGGTGTACAATCAGATCAGCAAGAACCAACTGCTGCTGAATGGTCTGCAGAAAGGGACTCTTCTGTGGATAACCGTGAAGATAAAATGTATAGAAACAGAAAAGTAGCCTCAGATTCTTCATATGCAAGAGTCTGTAGTGAAGAAGGGAAACCTATTGAATATGGAGAACACAGAGAATTGTGGGGTTCATCCCCTGAGGAATCACCTGAATTATCTAAAGAACAAACACCTTTTTTACATAGATTTGAAGAGAAAAACAGCTCAAAACATACTTTATCTCAGAAGGACTGTGTATTTACAAAGGGATCTGGACCTGTTGAAAGGATCCCAGGTGAAGATCACAAACCATACCCATTGACATCATCTGAAGAAGCTGTACTTGAGCATAGCAGGCAAGAAAACGTTTTTGCTCCATCTGCCAAGACATGGCAAGGGGGTCATGTACAGACATTTCATAAAGGACTCACAGATGAGCAAGGGCAACAACAAGAATTAGGTTTATCACAGAAGGAAATGTCTAAAAGGTCAAGTTTAGGTTTGTCTCAGAAGGACAGTTTATTTACAAAGGGTTCTGGACCTGTTGAAAGGATCAGAAGTGAACAAAGCACACCATACCCATTAACTTCATATGAGGAAGCTGAACTAGAATATGACAGACAAGAAGACGTTTTTGCTCCATCTATAAAGATGAGGCAAGAAGGTCAAGCGGTTTCACCTGGAGTGTTCAAAGTGGATGGTTCTTTTACAACTGTATCAAGGACTTCATCTAATGAAGAGCTCCCACATGAGCAAGGAAAACAAAGTGAATTACATTCAACACAAGAGGAAATGCCCGAATTAAAAAGTGGGCATTCTTTTTTGGGGGGTGGGAGAGATATATACACCAAGCAAGGACTCAAATGCCAAGAATTGTTCGGACCCGAGTTGCCTATGGATAAAGCCTCCCATTTTCAAAATCCTGACCAGTCATTTTATGACAAGGAACCTTCAAAAGCAATTGGAAGAGATTCATCATTCACAGCAGCCTCAGAACATTCAATCAAGGAAAAACCCTCAGTTGACCATGAAACACATAGTGAACTGTTATTGCAGCAAGATCAAAGTGAGCCTGTTCTAGGTGAAAAAGGTTTAATGCATTCAACAAGGAAATGGAAACCTAGTCAGCCAGAAATTGAAAAAGCATTATATACTCCTGCATCCACAGCTGAAAACTATGAAAAAAGGATTTCTGATAGAGATTCTTCATTCATGAAAGTTTCAAGATCCCCAAAAGAAAAGCATTTAACTGAACGAGGACCTAAAAAAGAATCACAGTTATCACGAAAGAGGATAAATGAGTTAAAATCTGAGAGTGATATAAGTGAGCAGGATGATTTGACGCAGCGAATAATGAAATGGCAGCATGATGTTTTGACTGAGCAAGAAAATGCAGGTCAGTTAGAGCCTGACTGGGCTGTTGTTGAAAGTCACGAAAAAATTGCTGCAAATGATAAAATTGAGCCGGCTAAACACAGTCAGTCATTGGCACGAAGTCCTGAAAAGGAAATACTTTATTGTGATGTTTCTTCTGAAGTTTCTTCTGCAATGCTGGTGCAACCTCCACATGAAGACAAAGACAAGTTACGGACTGACAGTGACTATCTTGTCAGTGAGGAAGAGGCTCTAGCAAAACGTATAAAAAAATGGCAACATGACATTGTAACTGAACCAGTGCACGAGGAAAACATTGACTTAGAATCTAATTGGACTGTGACTGAGCAGCTGACGGCATCAATTCAAAAAGCTGATGATAGAATGCCATCACGGATTTTCTTTGATGTGGACAAAACAACCACTGCCAGCAACATACAAAAACACAAATCTGAGAAACTATCGGAAGGCCAGCAATCTGTAATTCACAGGAATAAAGGTGTAGTAAAATATGCAACAGATAATGGCAAAGCAGAACGTCAAAAAGTGGTTTCAAATCAAGAAAATTCCTCCATTCATCCAAAAGTGCTGCAACAGGACAGATGCAAATCAGATGCACCAGTCTTTCTAACAATGTTGCCACCAAATATAGAAGTAAAGAGAGGAGAAATGATTGAAATACAGTGCCAGTTTGATGGTGAGCCAAAACCGTCAGTGTCTTGGCTTAAAGGTGGGCAGCCTGTAATTAGTGATCCAGACTTTGATATACGATCAAGAGAAAATTCCTCAACATTGACCATTTACTATCCAACAGATGACCATCAGGGTACATTTACCTGTGATATTTCAAACAAACATGGAAAAGCCACTGCTTCTTTCACGCTTAAAGTAAGTGATGATGAGCACAAAACCTGGTCTGAAACTCCACAAGAGGTTAAAGTTACAGAAGAATTAGCAGAATCAGAAGAGCAAATGTTAGATGATGAACTTAAATCATTTTTGAATCCTAGTCTTGACAAAGCAACTTTGCAAGTACCTCAGACAGCCATTTATATTCCTCGCACTTCTGATTCCTGTGTTGACTCCTCTCCAGTCGAAATCAGGATAACTGCTCCGACACCAGTTCTAGAAACTACCATGGACTTTTTTGAGTCAACTGCCAAAACACCAGACGCTCAACCTGAGGAGAGCACCTCTCAAACTTTCAAGCATAAGTTCACATTTGCATTTGATGATGTTGGCGAGGCACCTCAAATTCTAAGGGATCTAGGGAACATAAGCTGCTTAGAAGGCCAAACAGCATTACTTGAATGCATAATATCCGTTGAACCAAAACCTACTGTGACATGGTTCTGTGATGACATTCTTCTTGAGCCCACCACAGACAAATACAAGTTTGAAGAGCATGATAAAGTCTATAGACTGTACATTTATAATTTTACTTGTCTTGATGCTGGTACATATAGATTTTCTGCCATTAACAAATTTGGCCATGTTGAAAGTGTTGCCGACGTGTCATTTGACTCAACGCCTTTGGGTGAAATTGAATTTTTACCTTCTTACAGTACAGATATGAATGAGCACAAAATACCTCTTGACCTCTCCAGTGACATTTCACGCACAGTTAGTCTTAAAACAATTACATGTCCTTCTGCAGTATCTAAGGAAGTGGCTCCTAAAAGAGAGAATGAACTGGTAGAATCTTCAATGAAGTCTTTCATTCCAGTTCTTGATGAACAGTCTGCTGTGGACAAATATGGACCTACAAATATTTCTGCTAAACAAACTAGCTTGTCAGATAGATCTGTTCTAACTGGTTGTGGTCTGCAGTCTTCAGATGCTGATGTGAAAGTGTCCAAAATAAAACAGGTGTTTGAGACACCAAAATCGGAGATGTTACAGCCCGACGATTTTGCTGGAGAATCCTCTTCAGAATCAAATTACCCAGTAAAGGACATTCCAGAATCTGTAGATGGAAAACATCATCATGGAGAACAGCCCACTTTTTCAGTTATACATGGAGAAAATGAGATAAAACAATTTACTTCTGATGTTTCTTTAGTTTCAGACAAGGGGTCCTCATTAAGAATTACCCCTGAAGGATTTATTGGAGAGGGTACCGAACAACGAATTGTTGGGAAACCATTTGGGGGAAAGTCATTTGTAAAGCCACTTTCAAGTGATTTGCACCATTTTGTCTCCCTTGCAAAAGTCACTGAAACCCAGCAATCTCCTTCTTTAATTCGTCCTCAGGCTATTTTTCCAGAGAAAGTAAACAACTTAACAGAAAGCTGTGGAAGTCTAATTAAAACTAGTGATGTAGGGGAGGTGATTAAAAATGGAACTGTTGGGGCATTTGTTAGACCAGGTGGTAGTCATCTTGAAAAAGATAGTAATGCCTTTTCGATTAAAGACATCCCTGTTGAGACAAAGGTTGAAATGGCTGCTGAGATGGCTGTACCACCATATTGCGTCCACACAGCAGGATCTGAGGAAGCAACACTTGAATCCCGCCAAACTAGCATAGAGAGTGGTGCCCAGAGTGAAGTCACAAACAGGTCTAAATCCATAAGTGTAAAACAAAAGTTTGGGGGTGTTGTTCACGGACCTGTTCAAGGTTTTGTGACAAAAAGTCCACAGCAGTCACAAGTAAAATCTGCCGGCCTTGGTGCGGCCAGTTTTGGCAAACTTGAGGAGGAAGAGGTCACTTTTAGTGCTGTTTATGACTATTATAACCCACCGTCTGATTGGGGAAGACCCTTGTCACCAGAGTCTGAGATGTCTATTGAAGTAGGCAGTTCTTTTAGTGAAGAGATGGCAGAAGTTGAGCGGTTCTACACACCGGCATCTTCTACAGAAATTTCCCAATTTCCTAAATCACCTGAATCATTTCATACCTCTACTGAGACCCCAGGTGGTGTCATGACCCCACCAGAGTATTCATTTTCTCCTGTGGAACACAGGAGACCACCAAGTAAATCCAGTGATGGCTTATACACTCCTGCAAAGTTTCTTAAGTCTCCAGATGATGAGGGCATTGAAACAACACCCCCTGTATTCAATATTGATGAGAACATGATTCTTCCAGAGGGTCGGGATTTGTTAGGCCTAGGGAGCCTGCAGGAGAAGGTACATGGAATTCCTCCAGCTTTTCTTAAACCTCTTACCAAGAAACGGGTTTTTGAAGGTGACACATTACGGTTTTGTGCAGAGGTATTTGGCCTACCATCTCCAGAAATGAAATGGTTTAGAAACAAAACTAGGCTTGTGCCAGATGACAGAACTAGAATCGAAAGAGTTGGTGATAACATAGCATTGGAAATTCAAAATATCACAAAAAGTGACCAAGGGGAGTATATCTGTGAAATAGTTAATTATGTTGGAGAAGCCAAAAGTGTTGCATTAGTTGTTGTGATATCTCAAGAAGCCAGAATGATCCCAGCACCCCCTCCTGTTACCCATCAGCATGTTATTGAATTTGATGTTGAAGAGGATGAGGATCCATCTAGGTCTCCTTCTCCTCAAGAGATATTGTTAGAGGTTGAACTAGATGAGCTTGAAGTAAAAGAGTTTGAAAAACAAGTCAAAATTGTCACAATACCAGAATACACTCCTGACAACAAGAGTATGATCATATCTCTTGATGTTCTCCCCAGTATGTATGATGAGGGAGCTGTGGATTTTATAACACAGGAAAATGATGACTTTAAAATAGCATTCGAGGTCACAGAGATGCCACCACGTTTCATTAATCCAATATGTGACATAGAGACGCCAGAAAATTCAACTGTAATGTTTGAATGTTCTTTGATGGGAATCCCTTCACCAATAGTGTCATGGTTTAAAGGCAATACAAAGATTCCACATGATAAGAAAAAATATGTTCATAGTTCCGATGGTGACAACCATTTCCTTAAAATCATAAAAGCCAACTCTCATGATAGTGGGATTTATATTTGTCGAGCCATTAATGTTGTGGGTGAAACTCTTTGCAGGGCATCTTTAACGGTACTGAATCCACACGCATATTCAGGAAAGGCTAGAGGAAGAGAACTTACTGCTGTGTCTTTAGGCAGTGCTAAGGTTCAGCCCCAAAAGTTTGACTTGGTTGTTGGCAATTCTTCTTTTGATGGTGAACAGACATCAGAGATTGAGCTAGAGTTCGAGTTTCCACAGGAAGCTGACGAATCTCAGAAATCTGTAAGACTCGTAGCCTTGACTGACAGTGAGATCAGTGAGCAGGGAGAGAAATATGTGAGCATAAATTTCGATGTCTTTGCCGAACCCTCAAAAGAGGACAAGATAGAATTTAAAGGCAAATCAACAAATATGTGTAGTTTCCAATTCCAGGTCACAGAAACACCACCAAAATGTGTAATACCACTTCAAAATGTCACTACAGCTGTAGGAACACCGGTGTTGTTTCAATGCTTAGTGAGTGGAAAACCAAACCCTACAGCGCAGTGGTTCAAAGATGGTGCTCCAGTAACAAACCCTAGATATATAATCCAAGAAAAAACTTCAGGCCACTTTAATCTGCTTATCACAAACACAGTTCAAAGTGATGCAGGAGAATTCAAATGTGTTATTCAGAACCAAGCAGGTTCCACTGAAACTATGTCTTTGTTAAAGGTATTTTAAATTAGCATCACCATCATCTGTATATGCTTTGTAAAACATACTTTGGTACTTTTGAGGGATAGAAGTTGAGCAGATAAAAGTATGAAGGCAGCAGTAGAGAGAGCAGTATATTGACCTTTAAAGAGTATAAAAGTGCTGCCGACACCCTGCTAATTGCTATACATTATTGCTGCTTTATAAAGTGTGTTTTTTTAAACAAAAAAGTATATTCTGTAGTCGTACACTTTCTTTAAATGAAATCCTTAATTTATCATTGATCTGTAGTTAAATCCTTTTGTTCATACATTTACTTTTTTTCTTTATTTTTAAATAAAAAAATAATTGTAGCATGGACTGTTTAATAGATATGTGAATGCAAAATGTAGAGTTTATGCTAACCACAATTATAATAATAGATCAAATAGATTTTTCTTAAATTATTTGTATTTGGTAAAACAAAATTGCCCCTAAAGTAAATCCAACTTTAGTCTAAGTGAAACTATTACATTATTTCAATTTAGATTTAAAGTTTTACCTAACATGGTAGTTAGGCAAACTGTACCTTGAGTATTGCTATGTTTGTACCCTGTTCAATACGAAATTCAAATCCAGGCTAGCAGCTCATTTGTTTTAATGTTGATTATAAGGGCTAGTTTTGCATGATTCACTAACTTGAAGTTAAGCTTCAGCAAATGAAATGTGATACTGCATTAATGTATAGCACACCCATTATACACTGCTGACTAAAGTGTTTTTGCATTATTTTTTTCTAAAAGGATTGAAAATAAAAATAGCTCAACAGGGCTGAACATGTTGACCGACAGTATAACAAAGCCAACATGTAATGTTTGTGATTAGTATCATTCTATAACTGTAAGTTACATAACATTACAACAGTTTTCACTCTTACTTTGTTAGGACAAAATACCTACATTATAGTGTTTCATTCTGAAGAAAATAGGAAACCACTCTTGGATAATTTTTAATTCTATTTTCACAGTTGTCATGCATCAGCATACGTGTAGATTTATTTGTGTTGTATAGTTTGAATATTTTTAATTTACTGTAAATAACAAAAAAAATAGAGAGTGCTGTGTGGCGACAGCACTACATTATTTAATTCATGTAAACATATACACATTGTATTTGAAATGTAAAATGTACTAGGGGTATATGACATGATTTGTCAAAATTACTGGCTTTAACAATGTGTGTACATTTATTTAACAATAAAGGTTTACTACACATTCTATATGTATTGTGCTTTTTATGGGTGTTCAGTCCACTCTTGGTTATGAAAATCTTTAAGTCTTTAATGTAATATTATTCTTGTGAATCTTAACCTCCATTATTTTCATACAGAATATTCTAGTTTGACTGTGAAGACAGAGGTTGAAGAAGAAGAAGAAACCTACTGCACCTCTCTACAGTTACAAGAAATGGTTAAAACACTTGAACTCATGCCAGAATCAAAAAGTTACTCTACTTCTTTAGAACATAAAACAACAAAACCCATTTTCCAAACCCAGCTAAAACCTTTAGTCATTAATGCTGGCAGTGTAGCTAGGTTTACCATAATAATAGATGCTTTTCCAAAACCTAGTGTTCAGTGGTTTCATAATGGAAACCTCATTACCTCGTCATCTGTATACAAGTTTGTGGAAGAAAAGCATGAGTACAGTCTCGTTATTACTGAGGTCAAAAAAGAATATGAGGGGGAATACTCTTGCGTTGCCAGTAACAAATTTGGCAAGACTACATGCTCAACAGAATTGACAGTACAAGTGAGTGATTTATCAGCAGCAGAGAAATGGGTTGAGCAAATGTTTAAAATTCCTGGAGAACCACCTAGGTTTACCACACAGATCCGACCTGTGCAGTGCGCTGAGGGTTCTGAAGCCAAATTTCAATATAGAGTGACAGGAAATCCCTGTCCGGAAGTTCAGTGGTTCAAAGGTAGTTTCCAAATTAAACCAAATCCTAACTGTTGTGTAGTAACAGACCCTGATGGTACTGGTTTTCTTATTATGATTGATGCCCAGGAGAGGGATAGTGGCCTCTACACATGCAAGGCTCACAACTGCTTTGGGGAGGCAAGTTGCAGTGCTGAATTGATTGTGATGCACAAAAGTTTCTCAGTATCTCATCAGCAGCAGCTGCTTCAAGGGAAAAAGACACATAATGTGTCTTCATCTGAAGAGGCAACAGAATCTCGATTATACAGTGTGAGTCTCCCTAAACAAGCCAGGGCAAGTCTGCAAGGAGGGCACCAGATGATTTATACTATTGGCACTGAAGAGAAACAGATTATGGCAAGTGAGGAAGTTGACACTTTACAAGAGTTAGATGTTTCATCTGCCACTATGCACAAAGAGCACCTTACCCACAAAGCTGCAGTTCTACATTCTTTTAAGATGCAGGAAAGTGTTGCTGTTGCTTCTACCCAGCCACAGTCAACTATTGCAACACCTCTTAAACAGCTCCACATAGCAGCATTGACTTCTGCAGTTCAGGAAAGTGTCGGTTTCACAGAACAGCATGCTGATCGTATCAAAAGTCCTGAGGTTTCAGAGATTGAATTTGTGAAGGAGCAGTCATCAAAGTGTATGTCTGCCATAACAGAGAGCATAACTCCTTTAACAATTGTTAGAGCAGAGTCATTGCTTAGGCAAGAAGAACACATAAATGCAACCCCTGAGCCTCAGTACCAAATCTCAAGTCACCAGGTAGAAACCACACTGGCAATGGTTAAAGAGCAATCACAGCTTATACCAGACACTGAAGCAGAAAAGAGCTATCAAGTTAAAGAGGGCATTAAAATACTATATACAGCTGTTGCCACAGACAAACAACAAATAACAGATGGACATGCTACAGATTTTTCAGCAATAGATTCAGCTCTTCAGTCGACAATTCAGAGAGAAGTCTCAAAACCATTAATTCTTTCAGTTAGTGAGACAAAGCAAGTGCTAGCAAAAGAGGAGAAAGTCCCGGTACACAAACCTGATGAAGAGACGGCACACTTGGCAAAGGATAGAGTATTAAATTCAGCACTTGTTGCTCAAGAGACCAATCAACTTCAAGCAGATAAAGCAAGTCTTATTCCTGATTTAGAAGGTACATTTTCTGTTGAGTCATTAAGGGCAGATAAACAGATACTTAATTTACAGATTTTTACCGATCAGTCAGTCCTTCAGTCTGAGGGCAGGATCACTAGTGAAAAGCCAAGTCCTGAACAGGTAGAGGGTAGAAAAAGTCCGGCTCTTAAACACACAGTTTCAACAGATGAACAGGCTTCAATTACTTGTGAAGACTCAACTCAGTATTCTTCCCAAGAGAAAACAGTCTCTGTATTTCCTTGTGAAGAGGCTCCTACTCATTTGAATCTACATACGATTCAGCAGGAGGGTACCTTATTGAAAGAAGATATTCTTTTTGTACAAAAGCCAGACCACCAGGCAGCAGATTTGAAGCAGGAAATGATACGTAGTCATGCAGTTATCACAGAGGAGAAACAAGAACTGAAGGCAGACTGTTCCAAACCTCTTGATATTTCTGTCACTGGATTACAGCCTAAAATAAGAAAAGAACCAAAACCTCAAAGCATTCTGCAGGTGTTTGCAGAGTCGATACAGCTACCAAAAGAGAGTCCATTTACCACTGATGTTAAGCAGCATCGTGCATTAGTGCTAAAAGAGGACTGCTGGAATATTTTGCATACTACATCTGTATCAGACACACGAGATCTAAAAGAAGGCCATACCGAGAAGTTGGGTACAGTTGAGGAATTCACCTGCTTGACCAAAGTGGAGCCTCAAATATCATCAGAATCAATTCATGTTGAGGAAAAGGCAGTTTGTACTGAAAATACTGTTGCTCTTGAGGCTGCCGAACAAGACTTTGCTGCTCAGATTCAAGAAGGACAGTCCATCAGACAGTCGATATTAATGGAGGAAAGGCATGTTATAAAAGGTGAATTATCTCAATATATTACAAAATCAGAAACAGCTACAGCAAAGACTACCCAGCAGCATGTAGGGACCTTGCTACTATCTGAAATGAGAGAATGCCAAACCCTTCCAAAAGAACTTACTTTTGTGATTCCAACACCTAAAGTACACAAGTTAGACATAAAACAACAGTTAAAAAATCTGCTTTCGTCTGCTGTTGCTTTGGATCAACCATTGATTCTGGCAGATTTAGTTGAGCATTTGAAAGTTGTTGAAGTTCAGGAGGTAAAAGTGCAAAAAGAACCAAGATATATTACGTTCACATATCTCATTACAACTGCAGGTGCCCCTATAGAGGTAACACTAGCTTTTGATGGGGAATATCCTCAGATTGCTGATCTCAAGAATGAACTTATGGCTGCATTTCATTCCGTTGTTTTTCGGGAACAGCAGCTTCTTACCTCTGAACAGCCTAAAACTTTGCAAATTGACAGGCCTCAAAGATTGCAAGTGAGCACGACTTCTTCCAAAGAGAAACTCTCATCAACCGTAGAAACTGTGCAGTTAACTGAAAATGCAAAGGCATTTTTGCAACCAAAAACCCAATCAGCTGCACTTAAAACCGAAACTGAAGTCTCTTTTCAGTCTGTACAGGAATCAATGGAAGAATCAACCATTAAGTCCAAAATCGAGTTAAAACAGTCTGTTCAAATTGAAAGACAGGAAACTAGTTCTATCACAGAAAAAAGCCAAGAAAGCGAGGATAGTGTAAGGGAAATCACAATCAGTTGCTTGCCAGTCCAAGTTAAACAATCTTCTGAGGTTCTAGTTCAGAGGGAGAGTACACAGAAATATGTATCAGATGAGAGAATCATTTTACAGGAAGAAATAGATAAGGATATTTCTGCAGTGTTTGAAAGGTCTTTAGAAGACGTCACCATAGAGGAACAGTCTAAAGTAACTTTTTCAGTAAATATAAAGAACATTACAAAAACAAATTGGCTTTTTAATAGCAAACCAATAAAGTCTGGCAAAGAGTTCAAGTGTTTAAAAGACAAGGACACTTATATGCTAGTAATAGACAAAGTTATGAAGGAAAAACATGAAGGCGAATACACTTGTGAAGCTGTGAGTGAAGCTGGCACGGCATCAACAACATCAAGACTCACAGTGATCTTAAGAGGTTGGATTATGGGGATTTTTACCATGTCACCACCCATGACTAACTCTTACCATTCATTTTTATTTCTTTCAAAACTTCAGCACAATCTTCAATGTGAAGAACAGAGCATGACCCCACTTTCTTTATCACCTCTTCACTGTTGGATTTCCACCATTGTCATCCCACTTATCTCCTTCTCATGGTGGGGTATTTTTTTCCACCCATGCCTTAACTGGAACCTGAATCACCCAGGAAATAAGCACAGCATTTTTTCACAGTCCATTCTTCACTGAGCACAACTGGCATTCTCCTCTTTGCATGCTCTCCAGGACGTCAAGTCTTGGGTTTTCTTTTGTATTGATTAGTTCTTTTCCATTACCTGGTCACAATATTCTCTTCACAGCCATACTTGAAATTTCTTTCATCCCATTATTCATTAATGTTGTTGAAGTGAATACAGTTCTGTGGACAGACAAAGTTCAAACTTTACTGGCACTGGGGAACTAAATTCATTTCAAGCACTTTATGAACATGTTTTGGTGTCTTCTCATTGTTTTTCATTAACTTGATAACAAATGTTCGTAATACTAATCGTTGTTTTTTATTTCTTTGCACCATCCAGTTCCACCTGTTTTTATAAATAAAATACATTCTTTGGAAGCAAGTGTTGGCAACCCTGCCAAGTTTGAATGCGAGACAGAAGATGCTCCTAATATCACCTTCAAATGGTTCAAATCTGGTTCTGAGATTAAATCAAGCGACAAATGCAGGATCATCAGCTATTATACCATGTCGTCTCTGGAGCTTTTGAGTCCAACAAAGGCTGATGGTGGAGAGTATACCTGCAAAGCTGTAAACAAGCATGGAAGTGACAGTTGCTCTGCTAACCTGATTGTAACAGGTAAGATGCTTTTAATTTCCTTTTCTGTCTGTTTTTGCAAATATGTTGAAAGTTTGGTTGTGCAAAATGGATTTGATTTTGTTTTTCTCTTTTTACTTACGGTTTTTATAGAAATGTTCCCTCCAGAATTTGTATCAAAGCCTGATTCGATGACATTATTTGTTGGCAAAAAAGTGAAATTTCATTGTGTTATAAATGGTTCTTCACCAATGAATGTTGTGTGGTACAAGGACAACATTGCTATTTTGCCCAATGAACACTATACAATGTCCTCAGAAAAGAACAAGTATTACTTTGAGATCACAAACATCGAGCTAAGTGATCAGGGAACATATCTTTGCAAAGCTTCAAACAGTGTTGGCACAGCTACATGCAGCACTGAAATAAGGGCAATTGACAAACCCAGTTTTGTGAAGACCTTTGAAACAACTGCAGTAGCTGTGGGTAAGCCACTGTGGCTTGAGTGTCAGGTAAATGAGGATACAGGAGTGACCATCACCTGGACAAGGGATGGCAAGAAACTCCATAATACAACGGATAGCAAGTTGTCTTTTGAAGAGAAAGTGGCCTCCCTTGAAATATTAAAGGCCAAGATAAAAGATACTGGCATGTACATCTGTACTGCTACAAATGATGCTGGAAGCAGTAGTTGCTCTTCTATGGTATCTGTACAAGGTAAGGCTTTTGAGATTAATTGCAATCTTGTTTGCAAATCAGAGAATTATCGTCTTGCTGTATTTTTTTTTTTTGCTTTGCTGTGACCAAGGATGCTTGTCAACTTTGGAACATTGTTGTCTTTGTCTTTAGCTTGACTAAATGTTTGTTATTGTTTCTCATCTTATGTTATATCGTGGTATGCTTATGAAACAAGTTGGTAAGTTTCTTTACACAATTTAGATGATTTTTTATAAACTGAATTTTCTCAGAACCTCCTGCATTTGTAAAGAAACTGGAGCCTAAGATCTTATGGAAGCAGGGCATATCTGCCCGCATGCTGTGTACGGTTAAGGGATCACCTGAGCTCCATATCACTTGGTTTTTAAACAACAATCAGCTCAGCTCAAGTGAGAGACACAAAATCAACTTCAAAGATGGCCAAGCTACTCTTGAGATTTCGGAACTTACTGTGTCTGACAGTGGAAATTACACATGTGAAGTAATGAATGAAGCTGGCTGTGAAAGCTGTAGCACAAATTTGACGGTCAAAGGTTTGTGATAAAACCTGTTCTAAATGCAGTTGTTCATTGTTTAAACTATTTAAACACGCTGTCAATGATATGTTGTTGCTCTTAGAACCACCCGCTTTCAAAAGGGAATTGGAAATGGTGGAGGTTGTCAAAGGACAAATGGCAAGACTTCAGTGTGAAGTTACAGGCACTGCTCCATTTGATGTAACCTGGTTAAAGGATAAGAGACCAGTGATAACTGATAAAAGACACACAATCGTTTCAAAAGATGTCATTTCATTTTTGGAAATACAGTCATTTGATAGTGTTGATGTTGGGGACTACCAGTGTTCTTTTTCAAATGATGTTGGTAAAATCAGTACTAAATCGATTGTTAAACTAAAAGGTTTGTATTACTCCAACGCATTTTAGGTTTTCTTCTGCATGAGTTACAAATCTTCTTGAGTTAAAATTGATCTTCTTTTATTTAGACCCACCATCTTTTGTAAGGAAGATTGAAAATTCAACTTCAGTTTTGGGAAGTGCAGTGAAATTGCAGGGTACTCTTAAAGGCTCAGCCCCCATTACTATCAAATGGCTCAAGGATTCTGAGATACTTAGACAGGATGATCCGAACATTACCATGACCTTCGAAAATAATGTTGCCATGTTGGCAATTAAAAAGATTGAATTAAAAAATGCTGGAAAATACACATGCCAAGCTGAAAATGAAGCTGGGCAGCAAAAAAGTGATGCCACATTATCAGTTCAAGGTTTGATTAAATCAATACATATCATTAGAAATTGGTTATTGCTGGAATCAACATCCTTTTCTAAATGAGTCTTCTTGTTATATCTCAGAACCTGCTCGAATTGTTGATAAACTACCATCCATCAGTGTAACCGCAGGAGACTCTGCCACTTTGGAATGCACTGTTTCCGGAAGTCCTGACCTCAAAATCAGGTGGATTCGGGATGGCAAAGAGATGACATCTGGTCGAAAATGCAAAATTTCTTTTAAAGACAACGTAGCGAGCTTGAAAATCCTCTCGGCAGAGAGGGGTGATAGCTGTGAATTCACTGTAGAAGTTTCGAACCGGGTCGGAAAAGACAGCTGCTCTTGCACGGTCACAGTGCTTGGTTAGTCATCTTCGGTCGTCTTTTTAAAATAATGTTTAAAGTATGAGGTTCAAAGTCAACCCAAATTATTGTGATTTTTTCTTTGAGCAGATAAAATCATACCACCAACCTTTACAAAAGCTCTTAAAAAGATTGATGGTAATACTGGTGGAAATGTTCAGATGGAATGCAAGGTGTCAGGGTCCCAACCCATGACAATTTCTTGGTTCAAAGATGCAAAGGAGATCACAAGCGGAGCTAAATACCAAGCTGAATTCAAAGAAAGCACTGCAACACTTAGGATTTCTCAATTAGAGAATACAGATGCCGGGGTTTTTACCTGCCATGCAACTAATGCTGCAGGGCACAGTGAGACCAGTGGAACAGTTTCTGTTAAAGGTTAGAAAATAGCTTAGGCGATTGCTGTTGCTTGATTTCTTCTTTCATTTCCAAATACATTGATTACTTCATTTTACGGAGTAATTTAACTCTAATTCTTTCCCCACAACTTGATATAGAGCCTCCACTCTTCAAAACGACACCTGAATCTCAAGACGTTATACCAGGCTCAACTGTTGCTTTAAAAGCTACTTTCACTGGAACACCCAGTTTCACCGTTAAATGGTTCAGAGATGAGAATGAAGTCTTAACAGGGGGCAGTTGTTTCATCAAGAAAGATGCCTCCTCCAGCTCTCTGCAGTTGCACTCTGTTAAGCCATCCCACTCTGGCAAATATACTTGCCAGGTTGCCAATGATGCAGGGCAGGTTTCATGCACTGCAGTCTTATTTGTAAAAGGTGCCGTTTTGTTCTCTTTCCTCTTCTAAACTACAGTTTGCTAAATACAATATCATATAACTCTCACATTTGTTTGTAGAGCCTCCCAAGTTTGTGATGAAACTTGAACCAACTAAATTAGCAGTGAATGGAAGCACGATCAATTTGGAGTGTAAAGTAACTGGCAGCCCTATAATTTCTATGAATTGGTATAAAGATGAAATAGAAATCAGCCAGAGTAACAAATATGAGATAAACTTCATGGACTCAGTTGCTACACTGCAGATTTCTAACAGTATGATTGAAGACAGTGGAAATTATGTTTGTGTAGCTTCAAGTGATGCTGGTAGTGACAAATGCAGTTGTATTGTTACAGTTAAAGGTGTGTAAAGTTATCCACCATCTATTTTTTTTTTTATAAGCTAGTCGCTGTATATATCTTTTTATTCTCCTGTTGATTTTTATCCTCTTGCCTCAGAACCACCTGCATTCGTTAAGTTATTGGAATCTCGAGAAGTTGTCAAAGGCTTAGATGTTATCCTGGAGGGGTCCGTGTCAGGAACTGCTCCATTTGAGGTCTGCTGTTTCAAAGACTCAAAGCAGATCAGAAAGGACCGCAGGCATACCATAGACATAAAGAATAATCTAGTTATGGTTGAGATTCTTAAATTTGAACCTGGTGATGCCGGGAGGTATCAGTGTACAGTTGAAAATGATGTAGGACAGACATCTTGTGAATGTGAAATACAAATGAAAGGTTAGTAATGTTTTAGGCTAGTCGTTTTTAAGGACGCTGTTTATTTGAATTATATGCCAAATCTTTGTTTTCCCTGTTATTAGAGCCACCATCATTTGTGCAGAAGCTAGAAAACACGGACATCTTGTTAGGCAGCGAGCTCACGATGACATGTGTTTTGAAAGGCTCACTGCCAATTACAGTGTTATGGACAAAAGCTGACCATGAGGTCAAAGACACTTCAGATGTTCAAATAACGTTTGAGAACAGAACAGCAGTGTTGCATATTTCCAATGTCCAGTTAAAACATGCTGGAAAGTACACTTGTCAGGCCCAGAATGAAGCTGGAAGTCAGAAGTGTACCGCAGCATTGGTGGTTAAAGGTCTGTTTAAATAGTATACTTTTAGTCTAATATAGTCTAATATAAAATGACACAAGTCAGATGGATTTTTTTCTTGGATTTAGCAAACATATATTGTCATTTATTGCAGAACCAGCAAATATCACAGAGCAAGCTAAATCTATCAGTGTTACAGTGGGAGATCCTGCCACTTTAGAGTGTAGGATCTCGGGTACTAAACCCTTAAAAGCCAGGTGGCTGAAAGAGGGTAAAGAGCTAACATCAGGTCGAAAATTTAAAGTTCAAAGCACAGACGCTCGCTCCATATTAAAGATCTTGTCTACCGAGAAGAGTGATGGAGGCGAATATACCTTTGAGGTTTCAAATGATGTTGGCAGGAGCTCCTGTGAGGCTTTTGTGACCGTACTAGGTTTGTTTGAAAAAAAAAAAGGATTTCCATTTAAAAATAGATAATACAAATAGACATTATTGTACTCATTAATGTTTTTTATGATTGAAACAGATCAGATAATTAAGCCTTCCTTCACAAGAAAACTAAAAAAACTGGAAGGTATTAAGGGGTCTTTCGCACAGCTGGAATGTTTAGTCTCTGGATCGCTACCTATAACAATTACTTGGTTCAAGGAGAACAAGGAGATGGGGATGGATGAAAAACACAAGAGCATTTTCTTTGAGAATGCAGCATCTTTGGAAATCAGCCGTCTTGATAGTTCTGACAGTGGAAATTATACTTGCATTGCCACAAACAACGCTGGCAGTGACCAATGCTCTGGGGTTCTGAAAGTTAAAGGTTTGCATCCTCCAATAATTAATATGCCCTGCTTATTATATAATGTAATGCAAATGGTACAATGCTGGTAGTTGCAAATATAAAATAAACAAGATTTTAATAGCTTAGGCAACAATAGTTATTACAGTATTAATACAGTCAAATTTTTGAAAATAATTCTATGACCTGTAAAACTATGAAATATTGTTAAATACATTTATTTTTCTAAACTAATGTAATAAATTATTTCAGAGTGTGTATTCATTGCTGGTTTGTGTCACTGGTGTAAAACCTATGCCAAATCAAAAATGTAGATAAATGATAAAGCATCATCATTCTTTTTATACTCTTCCAAACGAATACATTAAGTATAGCTTATAAATGTTTTAAAGAAACTACACAGTAGCATTATAAGCTTTATTGGAAATACAGTTAAACTAATGTGTATAGAAGAATCCAAACATTTTAATAGTAGCCAACTAATGCACCATCTTTTACTACTAGAACCCCCAACTATTATTGAGAAACCTGAATCACAGTCTGTCATACCTGGAACCAGAGTAAAGTTCAATGTACTTGTATCTGGCACACCTCCGTTTACCATCAAGTGGTTCAAAGACAAGAAGGAAGTCTTAACAGGGGCTGACTGTTCAGTTCAAAACGATGATACTTCAAGCTCACTTGAGCTCTTTTTTACAAAGCCATCAAACTCTGGAGAATTTATCTGCGAAATAAGCAATGATGTTGGCTCAGATTCCTGCCAAACAACTCTCTTTGTTAAAGGTTTTTACCTCATTTTGTAATTCATTTCTATCTTACCTGTTTTATCTTTACATTCTTACAAGGATTAAACTTTATATTCTGGTTTGCAGAACCCCCAAGATTTACTCAGAAGCCAGGCAAAGTTTCAGTTGTGAAACCTGGTCAGTCGGTTATTTTTGAGTGCCAGGTTGCAGGAACTCCAGAGATCGACACATATTGGTTTAGAGATGGTAACGAATTAAGTCAAGGTGAAAAATACAAAATGAGTTTGGTAAACTCGCTAGCAAGGCTTGAAATAACTGGCTGTGAAATTAAAGACAGTGGTGTGTATTACTGTGAAGCCCGTAATGAGGCAGGTAGTGAGAGCTGTAGTACAGAACTAAAAGTTAAAGGTTGGTTCACACTTGTTCATTTCGAGAAGTTTATATTATAGTGCTGTTTTGGACCCAGATTTCATTTTTTTCTCCGACCTTTCAGATCCACCAGTTATTGTTAAGCCTTTCAATCCGGTAGAGGTTGTGAAAGGTTTAAGTGCTTCGTTTGAGTGTCAAATTAAAGGCACAGCACCATTTGAGATTACATGGCAAAAAGATTCAAAGGAAATCAAACCGAGCTCGAAACATGTGTTCTCTCAGAAGAATGGCTCAGTCATACTTCTTGATGTACTGAAATGTGATGACTTGGATGTTGGAGATTATCAGTGTATTATTTCAAATGAAATTGGCAGTTGTTCATGTGGGACAACTTTAAGCATAAAAGGTTGAAGTATTTTTATGATATTGACTACTTAAAATTCATGTATTCCTTGACAATGTGACTAACAATTTTATCAAACTCTTTACTACCAGAACCGCCATCATTTGTAGAAAAGATCCAAAATGTTTCTACAGTGTTGGGAAATGTAGCTGAGTTTAAGTGTGTTGTTAAGGGGTCACCTATTCTGACCATACAATGGCAGAAAGATGAAACATGGATTTTGGAAGACCCTAAAATTGAAAAAACATTTGAGAATAATGTTGCCACTTTAAGAATCCCTGTGTGCGAGTCTACCCACAGTGGAAGATACACTTGCCAAGCAATGAATGAGGCAGGCCAAGTAAAGTGCTTTGCCACACTTTTGGTTGAAGGTTGGTTGTTTATTTAATTTAAGTGAAGCTTTAATTAATATTTGGTTCTTAATTTTGGTATTATTTGTATTTTCTTATCAGAGCCCCCCCAGATTATCGAAAAGCCAGAAATGATTAATGTCACTGCCGGAGATCCAGTTAGTTTTGAGTGCAAGGTAACAGGCACTGCCGAGCTAAAGGTGAAATGGAGTAAAGATGGTAAAGAGGTGGTGCTTTCTCGACAGCATAGCCTCAGCTTCGTCAATAACGTCAGCAGCCTTAAGATTCAGTCTGCTCAGTTAGATGATGGGGGAACGTATCACTTTGAGGTTTCCAATCACATCAGTACCTGCGAGTGCAAAGTGGCTTTAAATGTTCTAGGTTAGTATTTCAGTATAATCTCCTTGGACAAAAATCACTTCTCCAAATTGCCTTGTTTGCTGTTTATGCATTGAAATGTTTAGTCTAGCAAGATTTCATTCTAGTTATCTTGCTTCCTGAGGTTCTGTCACACTTGTTAAGCCACTCACATGTTTGGCACTTACCATATGTTTCCTCAATGCTCAATTTGTGATTTTTCACAGTACTATCTGAGTAAATAGTGAGCTTATCATAACATGCACAACAAAGTCTAGCCAACAAAATGGCATTTGTGGAAGTGACTTTTTGTTTGGATAGCATAGACCTTAAACAAGCTGTATATTTTAAAGCATATTTTACTGCTGCAAAGATATGTATTGTTTCACCTTTTTGTTTGTTCTGCAAATAGAACAAATAATTCCTCCAACCTTCATCAAACCCCTGAGTGATATGGACGAGATTCTGGGTTCTCCAATCAAAATAGCATGCAATATATCAGGCTCACTCCCCATTTCAGTGGAGTGGTTAAAGGATGGATCTAAAGTGACAGAAAAACAAAAGCATAAACAGGTTCAGGACAACAACAGTGTCTTTTTGGAGATTGAACAACTAGACAAGGCTGATACCGGAACATACACGTGCAGACTTACAAACAAAGCAGGCAGTTGTGAATGCAGTGGAACACTGAGGGTGAAAGGTCAGATGAGACCCAGCAATTCAGATTGATCTAAATGATCTATAATGGCTGCCAAGTATTTTGTAACACGTTTGTGTGTATTTCTGTCCTATAACTATTTAGAACTCCCAAGCTTTGTGGTTGTTCCAGAACCCCAGGCTGTCATACCAAATACCACTGTTCGTTTTAAGGGTGCTTTTAAAGGAACACCTCCCTTTACTGTAAAATGGTTCAAAGACGATACTGAACTGATTACTGGACCTGCCTGCTTTATTGGCCTTGAGGGCCTTTCATGCTTCATAGATCTTTATGCTGTGGGACTGGCACACTCTGGGACTTACTCTTGTCAAGTTATAAATGATGCTGGAACAGACAAATGTTTCACGAGCTTACTGGTGAAAGGTCTGATTTTATTCTTTTTTTCTCCATGTTCACCATCTTTGTCATTTCCATTTTCATTATTTGTTTTAATAGGGGCTTTTTGCTCCGTCATCTTAATCATTGTTTTATCTTTCTTGCACCTCTTGCTCAATTATCATCTGCTTCATTGTTTCATCTTTGCTTCTTTTCTCATGTCGCAGCATTTTATATCATTTGCAAATAATCTAATTATCTTGCCATCTTTTTCACCATCTGTCATCAACATGATCTCTCCATCAGCCGTCATTTGCTATTCTGTTGTTTTTGCTCATTTTTAACATTTTATTTTTGCAGAACCGCCTGCATTTGTGCAGAAACTACCAGCTACAAAGTTTATTAAGCTGGGAGAGTCGATCCGCTTTGAATGTAAAGTGACTGGAACACCGCCTTTGAGAATCAGCTGGTTCAAAAATGATGCCACAGTGACTGAGAGTGACAGCATGAGGATGACCTTTGATGGCTCTGTGGCTGTGCTTGAGATTTTTAACACCACTTCTGATGATGACGGCGTGTATACCTGTGAAGCCCAAAATGATGCAGGAACTAAAAGTTGCAGCACAACTCTCTCTGTCAAAGGTTAGCCAGTTGGGGATGCCTCCTATTAACATCGTATCATAACTTTATTGCAAATGCATGGATGCACTTAAAACCATAAATAAAAACTTAAACAAAGAATGTATAGTTTATGGAATGAAATGTCATAGGATTGGTCCTTACCCTTGAGACCACT
>JAYDZF010000008.1:19752321-19762334 GCA_034509105.1 Microcambeva barbata | reverse complement strand
CCTCCTCAGCCGGTTGAGTCACTCCCGGGTTCAAGTGTGACATTCACTGCAACTGTTAGAGGAAGTGCTCCATTAAAGGTGAAATGGTTCAGAGGCACCAAGGAGATTGTGTCTGGGAAAGAATGTGAAATTGCTCTTAGAGGAGACATGGCAAGCCTGGAGCTCTTTAAAATCGACAAATCCTATACAGGGGAATATACCTGCCAAATTATTAATGATGCAGGGAAGGAGAGCTGCCCTGTCACTCTTTTCGTAAAAGGTTAGTGAATAGTCTGGCTGACCAAGCTCTACAAAGTGCCTTTTTTGTTAAACAGCTTTTACTCACTGTTAATTTTTTTTTATTCAGAGGCTGCACACTTTGTCAAGAAGCTGAAAGACGCCTCGGTTGAACTGGGCAAGTCAATGATACTTGAGTGCACTTATGCTGGAAGCCCTAAGATTTTGGTTAAGTGGTACAAAGATGGTCAGGAGATATTCTCATCATACAAATATAATATCACCACCACTGAGAGGTCCTGCATGCTGGAATGTCTCAACATTGACAAAGAGGCTGCTGGGAAATATTCTTGTGAAGTTTCTAATGATGCTGGACAAGACACGTGTGAAGCCTCAGTGTCCATTTTAGGTGACTTTACTACATGTTATATATTTTATTAAATAATATTAAAATATTAAAACTGTATCATTTATGCATGCTTTCTAAATACAACTGGTATATTTGTAACTTTTTAGAACCTCCATACTTCATTGAGACTTTGGAAGCGATGGAGGTGACTACAGGCGATGCAGTCTGTCTGAAATGCAGGATTGGGGGCACCCCTGATATCAAAGTATCCTGGTTCAAAGGAGATGGCAAAGTCCGATCTTCAATGAACTGTAAAATAGAATACTCTAAAGGCATTGCTTGTTTAAAGTTAGCCAAAGTGTCCAAAGCTGACACTGGAGACTATACCTGTAAGGCAGAAAACAGCATCGGATCAGCATCTTCAAGCTGCCATTTAACTATCCAAGGTGAAAAATCATTTCTCTTCAAGTTCTTTATGAATATAATGTGTGCTTGTTTCAGGCATCACTTATGTCCTTTAATGCAAAATGTGTGACCTGTTTGCTTTTTTGCTTTTAACTTTTCTTATTCCAGAGGCCAAAACGCCGCCATCTTTTCCTAAGAAAATTACTAGCATTCAGCAAACTGTCGGACACAGTGTTCGGTTTGAGTGTCGTGTTGCAGGATCATCTCCTGTTGAGATTTCTTGGCTTAAAGATGGAAAGACTTTGAGTAGTGACTCTGAGTACTCCATGAGTTTTGATGATAACTCTGCCGTTCTGACCATTGCCAGTGGGGAAATGAGACACTCTGGAGAGTACACGTGTGTTGCCACAAACAGTGTCGGAACTGCTTCTTGCAGAGCTAAACTTACACTTCAAGGTCTGCTGAATTCTTTTTGTTGTTCATCTTCTCCAGAAGTTTGTTTTCAATCTGATTTGTTTGCAATAACATGCAATTTTCTTTGGGATTTTTTATCCTGCTTAACCTTTCAGAGCCGAGATACCCACCAGTTTTTGATAAAAAGCTTTCACCTGTGGAAGTTTCAGTTGGGAATACTGTGGAAATGGAATGCCACATGACTGGATCATCGCCAATAAAAGTCACATGGTCAAAAGATCACAAGGACATCCGCACTGGGGGCAATTATAAAATATCTTGTTTGGAGAATACCCCACACCTGACTATTCTAAAAGCAGACAAAGCAGACTCTGGTCGCTATTCTTGCCATGCTAGCAATGAAATGGGGAAAGACGCTTGTTCAACAGAGGTCACTGTAAAAGGTATCTGCTCACTGTATTTTAATATAGTTGTGTCTAGTCGGTTTACTGTTTGCAAATTTGGTTGGTGTCTGCTTCTAGGTTTCTTTTTTCTTGTTATTTCTTTTAAGTCAGCTGGAAAGCTGCATCTTTAGGCTGCCTTGGTCTTTGTTTAATGTTGTTTGTGTTCGATAGATATTTACTGAGTATGCATTAAACATGAATTTGTTTCTGGTCCGTAGAACAAAAAATTCCACCCAGCTTTACTAAAAAACCTGCAGAATCCATTGAGGACACTGAAGGCAAGTTGATGAAGATCGAAGCACGTGTTGCTGGATCGCAGCCCATGATTGTGAACTGGTACAAAGACGGCAAAGAAATCTTCAGCTCCGACACTTACGATATCACCTTCAAGAACAATATGGCCGCGCTGTTTATCAAGAGTTCCCGCTCTTCAGATAGTGGTACCTATACATGCAAGGTCACCAATGAGGCTGGAACTGCTTCATGTGAAGTTTCAGTCCATGTTACAGGTAAATACGTTTGTTTTCTCTTTTCTTTCTGTTTCTTTTGTTTCTGTTCATTTTTTCATTACACCCTTTTTAAATTGAGCAGTTGTTGAAGATTTTTAAAAATAATAGTTTTCCTATACAACAGTGGTGATATCTCGACGATTAATTAATTAAAAAGATCAGCATTCTCAACCTAATGCATACAAAAAGTTTTATATTGAAATTGCTGTAAAACGTATATATTGTTATTATAGCTTTATGTCATTATTACATTTGTAGTGGACTAAGCAGAAGGTCATGTAAAACGTGTATATTTATTATTTTCTCTAATTGATATTAAATATTAATATTAAATTGTTATATAGGATTCAATATTACTGCAGTTTCCCACCTTCCTATGACATCTCAAACGTGTCATATTGCATTTCAAGGTTCAATTCTCAGTTTTGCTGTTAGTACCAGACCCGATTGGCCATGTCTGAGTGCAGGGCAGAGGGTATTCCTCCTCGCTGCTGCAGTTGTGCCCTCTGCTGGTTTGATATACCAGCTCGTATGCTATAGAGTTATATGTGTGTCAGAATGACCCCTTTGGTCAGGGTAGGGATATGTAGCAGTATGACTTGATAAAAAGAAGGAAATTCATACATATAATAAAACAAAAATGACCCTAACACTTACCATTTAAAATCACATTAATAATCTATTAAAACTTTAATGTTGGTCTCAGTTTTACTCCCTGTTCTTGCCTGTAATACAGAGCGAAAGGTCCCTCCAAGCTTTGACTTGCCTCTTAAACCTGTGACGGGAACTGAGGGTGAGAGACTTGTCCTCAGCTGCCATGTGTGTGGAACACCACCTCTTAAGATTCAGTGGATGAAGGACAGAAAAGATCTGATGTCCTCTGGCAACATCAAGATCATGTTTGCTGATGGCACGGCAACACTGGAAGTGCCCAGTGTGTCTAAAACTGATGCAGGCGATTACCTCTGTAAAGCAACCAACGAAGCTGGTAGTGACTTCTGCAAATCCAGAGTCACTATTAAAGGTATTTATTTCTCACCCACTTAAATCTCCAGAGCTCCAATAAATTTATTAGTTCTACTCTCTTAAAATCTTATGGATAGTTTTTACCGAGGTAAGACTTTAAACACAAACAAAATGGGTGTGACCTGATTCGATAAATCAAACTGAGTGACAACATTTAGCTTTTGTAGAAATCTAGCATGTAAGAGTTTGTATTACTTATTCATTTTGAGTGATTTATTTAGTATTGAAGTCTCATGATTGTTCTTATACGTGATTAACAGAGAAGCCAAAAGTTCCTGGAGCCGCCCCTGCTGCTCCTGCAGCTCCAGCAGCTCCTGAACCAGCTAAGAAACTGGACAACTTGTTCTTCATTGAACAACCCAAGAGTGTCCATATTACTGAGAGTAAGTGTTCTTAATTTGAATCCAACATTAATAGTTAGGGCTGGAGGCTGTTCCAGATTTAAATGAGCTCAAGGCACAAAGTAACACTCTGGATGGGGCACCAGACCATCTATCTCTCTCACACACGCATCCTTTGACATTTTAGTCATCTAAATAGAACATAAGTTCAGTGTTTGTTGTGTGTCCACTTAAAAGGGGAAGTGGTACAAAATCAAACCTGTTTATGTCTTCCATCTGCTCAAAATAACATAAGAAAAGAAAAAAGTACTAAATCCATGTTGTATTATTTGATTACCTTTCAGAGGGCACTGCGACCTTCATTGCTAAGGTTGGTGGTGATCCCATTCCCAGTGTGAAATGGATGAAGGGCAAGTGGAGGCAGATGAATCATGGTGGACGCATCATTATCGAGCAGAAGGGTCAAGACGCCAAAATGGAGATCAGAGAAGCAACCAAATCTGACTCGGGCCAGTACAGATGTGTCGCATCTAACAAACATGGAGAAATCGAATGCAACACTGATCTGAATGTTGATGAGAAGAAAGATATAACACCTGAAACTGTAACACTGAAGAAGTATGTTAGCTTGAATGGTTTCTTAGCATTTAAAAGAAAATGCAAGCATACAATAAAACACTGAAACAATGGGGATATATGTGTTTGCTTTTAGGACTCCATCTAAACAGAAAAGCCCTAAAGAGGAAGCAGAGATTAACATTGTTGAGCTGCTCAGAAATGTAGATCCAAAGGAATATGAGAAGTATGCTCGTATGTACGGCATCACAGACTACCGCGGTCTTCTTCAGGCCATTGAGCAGCTGAAGAGGGAGAAGGCTGAAGAAAGTGGAAGACCGGTGAGATATGTGTGCATGGATTGTAAATTTTACAGATACAAAGAAGTTAAACTTCTTTTTTGTGAGTGCACATCCTGGAAATTTGGAGATTTCTTGCATTTAGTTGTGCATCAAGTCCTATTGAGTTCTTCCGGCATCATTGGACACTGAGGCCCAAAAATGATTTGATTGATGATTCTATTTCAAAACATTACTCACAATAAAGTGTAATTAATTCATCTTTCCCCTTCACATCCACACCACGGTGCTGGCGTATTTTAACAAACAGTGTTAATATTAAAGTCATAACGTTAGGCCAGTTGTTTTTTGTTGATTGGTTGGTCTGGTTGCAGGAAGTGGAACATGCTGGAAGGGAGTCAGAAGAAGACCTGGCAAGACTAGTTGCTGATTTGCAGAAGAGAATGGAGCAAACTGAGGTGATTTAGGATTTATTTGTAGCAACTGATATGTTTATCAGATATTTTACACAGACGAGTGTGAAAACTTTTTCACAATTAGTCTTTAATTACATTTTGTTTATAAGAAAAAGTGAACCCAATATCGTAAATTACATAGTGTGTTGTTACATCATTTATATTTTATTATTCCTTTCTTATTTTCTGACCAATTTTGCTTAGGATTTTGCACTCTTTTCTCAAAGATTTGTTCTTTTATATCTTTGATGTACAGCCAGTCACACTGATTAAAGACATCACTGACCAGACCACCGTTGCCAATAAGGATGCTGTGTTTGCATGCGAGATCAAAATCAACTACCCAGAAATCTCACTGTCCTGGTACAAGGGCACACAGAAACTTGAATCAAGTGACAAGTACGAGATCAAAGTTATTGGTGACTGCCACATGTTGAAGCTCAAGAATTGCCAGACCCGAGATGAAGGAAGTTACCGTATCGTGTGTGGACCACACATCTCCAGTGCCAAACTCACAGTGCTGGGTATGTATCTCTAAATAAACTATACAAACTCAAGCTTTAAAAAGCCAACATCCTGTTTCGTTAAATAAGTAAAAAAGAAACGTTAAACTGTATTTATTTCTCTTTACAGAAGGTGAAGTGGAACAAGACATGGCGGATGTTGCTGGTAAGGAAGGCCAAACCTGCTCACTGACATGCCAGTTTTCCGTACCTAATGCAAAGGCCCAGTGGTTTAGAAATGGAAAGGTTTTAGAGCCTAAAGGCAGGTACTCATACGGCGTGAGCAATCACACCCAGAGGCTTTCAATCAAAGATGTTAGACCCGAAGATCAAGGAGAGTACACATGCAAATATAAACATCTTGAAACCACTGCAAATCTTTGGGTTGAAGGTGTGTATAGTTTTGTCTCCATTTGTCTTCCAAGACTCTCCATTTCTCTCTTTGTATCAGATCATCCACTAACCTCTTCCATCCACATCTCCAAAGCTTTCTTCTTCATCCCTCTTCTTTATCATTGTCTTTGCTTTTCTTTGTGTGGATTTCTTGGATAACTGGATTCTTCACATTTGAAGAGTAGAAGACCATTTTAACCCATTCAGGGAAAAAATCTTTATACAAAATTAACACTCTTTACAACTGTTCGTCTGTTTAGCTGAACAAAAATCGATTTTATTTCTAACCATCCACATGCGTGATCTCTCTTCAGCCGAACAAATCCATTTCACTAAACGCATCCAGAACATTGTGGTGCGGGAACGGCACTCTGCCACTTTCGAATGTGAAGTCTCTTTTGACAATGCAGTCGTGACATGGTACAAGGACACATGGGAGCTTAAAGAGAGTCCAAAGTACACTTTCAGAAGTGAAGGTCGACGACACTTTATGATCATCCGCAACGTTAACTCTGAGGATGAAGGTTTGTCCAGCTTAAGTTCCTGACGGATTCAGTGTTTCTCTTCAGTTTTCATCTTATTTTAGTCTTCAAAACAATTAATCTGATAAACAATTCTTTAGGCGTATATTCAGTGATTGTCAGATTGGAGCCCCGAGGTGAAGCCAAAAGCACAGCAGAGCTTTACCTGTCAGGGAAAGGTCTGTACTTCCTCTCAGCACCTGTTAGTGGTTAGTCCAGTGCATTTCTGCCTCTAATTCTATTCTGTTGTACCTCCTTTTACAGAAATTGATGTAGGAAAAGTACCTTTCCGTAAGTATTTTACTCAAACTGTCAGTTAATGGAAATAAAAAATAAAATAGGATAACCAAACAGTTGATAATTATAATGAAATATCTTAAATGATCATAAAAAGTGGTGGTGGGTGGAGTATTACCCTTTAAATATAAATACCTAGAGGCCCATGCGGGTCTCAGTCTATCATACTAGCACACCACTGCTGAGATCATTGATTGAACACCAGAATTATTATGAGAATTGAATTAAATTAATTAAAGTTGTATTAAGTCGAAGCAATTATGTCAGCTGCTTAAAAGTCCATCACCTTCTGGTGGATTTGTTCACTGTCCCATTGTGATAATGAAATAATAATTAAATAGAATAACAAAAAACAATTCACTATATAATGTGAAATATGCGATAAATCCAACATTTTAAACTATTTCTAAATCTAATTATTTTAAATAGTTAAAATAAGTAATAAGGTCTGAAATAAATATAAACTTAAATTAATAAATACCAATATGCACACTTCATCTGCTTCTGATGCAGACTAGTTACAGTAGATGCAGTATAAAAACTGCTAGACACCCAGTTAGTTATTTGTAAGGAGGCAGAAACTGAAATTGAATGTGGTGTCTTGCTTTTAAAAGAAACTGTTTTAAGAAACCAAGTTTAATTACATTATTCGCATCACACTATTCCAGCTATTTGTGCTCGGAACCTAATTATTATTAACCCTCCTCAGATATCCCAGATTCAGGAATACAGGTCCCTGAAGCACCATATGCTGTCAGTATTGAAGGTAAGAATGGGAAGTCATTCTACCACAAAATTTTTCAAATTCTGAAAGACAGAGGCCAACTTTATTCTGTATTGTTTAAAAGCTGAAAAATCTTCTGAATACTATTACTATGAAGAAAAGATGGAAGTTGAAGTAAAAGGTATACTTTATATTAAAGTCCTAATCACTAACTCTTCATTACCAATCATTCACCAAAATGAGTCAAATGTAATCCTCACAATTAATCATCCATTTCTTTTATTCTGCATGCTAAGTTTTCATATGAATGGATTTCATCTGTGTGTCCAGGACGTGTGCAGTCCGTTGTCTAAAATTCTGTCATTTATTCAAAGCCTTAATTATTAATTACTGTCTTATGTGTAATCTTCTTCGGTCTGAAATGATGTTGTGGTCTTTCATTCTCAAACAATACAAGGTCATAGACTTGAGGCATGTGAATCTTCCAGACAGATAAAGATGGTATAACCAGATGGATTTAGACACCCCATATGAGAATCAAGAATTAAGATGGACTGACTGTAGAATCACCCTGTTCACCGTGTGTTTTTGTCCTGCCACTAGTGTGGCACTGGACCCATGCCTACAAAGCATTGTTGGCCAATCTTTTTGTAGATGACCAGACAACTGGAATAGTACACATCAAGCCTCTAAAAGTATAGGCGCCCTCGATGTACAGTATTACAAATGTTACAAAGTCTACCTGCTAACTCGCCCTCAACCATTCTATTGTGATCATGCTCAAATCACCTTGAATGAATGGTGTGGCTATGACTGCAAAAATCATTTTCGGTCTGTAATAAGCTCTAAATTTATTAATAACACATTTTAACTAAGCGATTGTATTAACAGAATAACCCGAGTAAGTGATAAATGATGGAGGTGTGTGCACCGTTTACAGGTTGTTCTTTGTTGAAAACGAATAACATGATCTGATTTAACAACAATTAACTGATTCAGAAGAACTGAAACATTTCACTTGCTGTCTGAAACTTTGCATTTAATTGTTATCCTTCAATAGAATATGAAATCAGGACAGAAGAGAGGGTAGTTGAGGAAATCTCATATACAGGTATCTTAGAGCCCTTCATCCCGAGTCATTCATTCATCCACTAACCCTCTTTTTTTCACCATGATGTACTTGTACATGATGTACTCCACCCACAACAACAACAAAACACTTTTTCAATGTTTGTCTTTCCATTGTGTTTTAATCAATCTTCTTCCATTTGTATGTTTGTCCTTTTTGTGTACATCAACCATATTTTAAGTCAAGTCTTCCATGGTACTTACTTGTATCATCGTCTATGTGATTTTTGAACATCGAACATGATTTTTATTATTCTGTAAATCTAACTGTACTTTTCCCCATCAGGAAAGAGAATCCCAGTGGAAGAGAGTGTAGACAGGATTGCCCTTGGTATGAGAGAAGGAGTTCCAACCAGAGGTACTTAATGTTAATACCATGTTTGTATAAATTATATTTTCATATTTGAATGTAATTTTGTTAGTTTTACAGAGCCAGATATTATCTCATTACTTGGCTACACATCTCAGAAGTCTTAAACAAAGTTTAGTTCAGTACCAACATGAATGATGGGACTAAAATCTACAATGTGTCTAAAATATGAATGGTGCAGCATGGCAGCACAGAAGACGCTGTACAGCAGTGACCCTCAACAGTGTTTACACCACAGACTGGTTTCATAGAATATATGTGTAAAGATGTGAATCCTGAGCTTTTTTCACTGCAAAGAGATGTCGCTCCCACATAGTGGTGATTGGTGACAGTAACACATAGTATTAGAAATTAATTTGCTCTTGTGGTGATCTCTTATTATTTATTCTTACTGTGTGGCTCAGGGGTTCATAAGTTGTGTTATTAATTATTATCAGTTACATTTTGCTGTTGTATCTGAATTTAAAATACTAAAATCATTTTTGTTGTATGTGCAAATATCAAGATTGACTTTGTTTTGAGTTGCGGTGCGTTGTATTGTTTTATATGTCTGACTGCTCTTGAATTAAAACCATGGAGTTGTAGTCTAACATACTACTTGTTGTTGTTAAGATCTTGACAAGCCAGAAGAGCAAGCTGAATTATTGAAGGGAAGGGAAGCAGTACCATCTAAAGGTATAAATCATCACGTGGTGATATGATATGACTGTAATGTGATGCTTTTAAATATGTATACAGATGTGTGTCTTTTTGTTACACTGAGTTTCTTGGAAAGCAGGCTTTTGCACCTTGTGTTGTTTGTACCTCTTGTCTTGTTATGTAAAGTCATGTAAATGTATCTGTAATTGTTTTTAGTGCCAGAAGCTAAAAAACCCATCGAAGAGAAAATCACACTAACAACAGTGGAGGATCCACGAGCACGAGCCGCAGCAAGAGGTACTATTGTGGTACTACCACATAACACAGTAGTTCTCTTTTAGTTCTCTTGTGTCAAAGCTTGAGGTAAACATATCTGTGTAAATCCTTTGGTCCAAACTGTCTCCTCTAGTTGTGCGTTTGTCCTTT